>VWYI01004135.1:254943-277353 GCA_013399455.1 Anthoscopus minutus | reverse complement strand
CGAGCGGCGGGCACGGCGCAGGACTGCGGTTCCATCCTCGGCGGTACGTGCGTGCTCCTGGCTGGGGAGGCCCATGGGGACGCGGTTGAGCGCGGGCGGACCCGCAGAGGAGCCGCTTCATGTCTCTCGGCTTCTTCGTTTGCGTTCGGAGCCGCAGTGCCACGGCAGGGGCTTGGGGCCGGGAGCCGGGACTGTACGGAAGCTTAGGGCTGGGGACGGTGGACCGGGACCCGTGTGTGGGAGGACGGTGAAGTGGTTGCCTGCACCGCTCTTAAATGTTGACCATTCGAGGAGGCGATTGCCAGCAGTCCGTGCGGGGCTCTGCCTGCTGTCCCTGCTAGTCGGGGTGGTGGGGTCCGGTGGCGTGCGGGGAGCTTTGTCCTGCCTACCCCGGGCACCTCCTTGGTTGGGGAGCCCCAGGTATTTGTACAGAAAGGGACGTCTCAGCCTCCCTGCACGCCCCATGCCAGTCTGCTGGGGTGATCCTCCCCACCACTGCCCCTGTGCGAGGCTGCAGCTCATCCCTGACAGGGAAGTGGCGCAATGTCTGCTCACCAGGCTGAGCATTTCCCTTCATCCTGCTCATTCCCACACGCAGAGCACCGATGTGCCTGACGTGGAGCTGCACAGAACCTATGAGGGCTGTGTGAGTTGTTGCTTGCATCCCTGGTGAATCTAGAGTGCGAGATGGACCCTGCCAGGTTCTGTCGTTTTTGGCACGCTCTAGGCTCTGCTGTTTTGTTTAAGACTGCTTGTTGTTTTAGTAGCAGAAAGGACATAATATCTGTCCACAAGGCACGATTTATTGAGGGTTGGAATGACGCTGAAGGGTTTAAATTCAGATGCAGCAGGCGGTGTGATTGCAGGCAGCAGGCTCACACTTGCACATACCACGTTTCACAGATACTGTGTTCTCCCTCTGCTGCCGGTTCCTCCCACTAGGGACGATAACCATAGCAGCAAAAATGCCTTTTTTTCTTGTTTGTTTTATCATCCTTCCTTTTCTTCATCCCTAAGCATATCTGTATGGTGATGGGGTCCTGAGGGCTGCTAAGAGAGGCCCTCTGCTGCTGCTGCCTGTGATGTACCTGGTCAGATGCTCTGGCAGTTGTAGCCGCTGCTGCTGTGGAAACAGGAACAGGACTTCAGCAGCAACAGGAGGAGAGACATTTTTTCCAGGAGCTAAAAAAAGCTCACTCTCCACAGACAGTTTTGCAGTTTTGTGGGGGTAGATGAGTCTCTGCTTGGAGTTAACATCTGCCTCCAAGCTGGATGCCAAAAAGACTATTTCTTGACTGTGATTTGATTTCAGCCCAGCTCTTGCAAAACCCACCCAAAGTGGTTGAAAAATATAGGTGATGTTGGCAGGAGGTAGCAGGATTTGGAAAAGCTCAAGTCCAAGCTCTTTGTACCATGTTTGCAATGTTCAGAGTGTCCATGCATGGGTTTGGCCTCAAACCTGAGCCCTGGCTGCTGAGGTCTGACCTTGTGTGCGTACAGCTCAGCCTTGGGCAGCCACTGATTCCCCGTCTGCTGCTGAGCCTGGGATGCAGGGCAGGGGCATCTGTGAGGAGCGGCCCATGTCAGGGGAAGGTGCCAGGACACATGCTAGGTCACTGAGCCCAAGCGCCCTGCTGCTGTGGGCATCACAGAATCCTGCAGTCACAGCATGGTTTGAGCTGAAGGGACTGTAAAGGTCACCCAGTTCCAAACCCCCTCTTATGGACAGGGACACCTTCCACCTGACTTTACCATCTGTGTACATCTTCACAAACATTCTGAGTCTCATTTAGGGGGTTAAGTTTTTTTGGTTCCTTTATTTCTGTTATTAGGAAACTGTTCCAGAGATTGATTGTATTGAAGATTAGAAACCTCCTTATTTCCAGCGAAAGCATGCTCAGGTCTCTCTCATTCCCGTGCTTTCATCCCACCCCCACGTTTTCCCAGCCCTCGTTTTCAGTTTAAGCTGTTCTTTTTCTGTCTCTCCACAACTTCTTCATTGGCTGCAGCCACCCCCCCTGCTCCGTGTTTGTTGTGTGAATTGGGCCAAATGCTGTCTGGTTCCCAGCACAGCTGCCAGTGCCAGCCTGCCACTGGGAACAGGTTCTTGTGGGAGGTTTGCCCCAATGTATCCTACTTCCACTAGCCCTTGCCTGGGCAAATGAGCGGTGAACTCGTGCTGCTCCATGCAGTGGGGACTGGGAACAGTGTGGGATGTGCCGTTGATATGCAGGTAGCCATGGTGACAGTGCCCAGGGACCTGTGCTGGCATGGCAGCTGCTAGTCTGGCTGCAGCAACGATCCCACCAGGCACAGAGGGGAGCATGGCAGGGCCAGTGGTGCCTGCCCTGTCTCTGGAGCATCCTGTGCAAGGCACCTGGGCATTGTGTGGATGCACAGAGCAACCTTCCTGCTGGATCCTGGGGAGGCAGAGTGCATGAGGATGTGAGCCTCTGCTGCTTCCCTGAAGCATCCTCCCTCAAGCTCCACTGGCATGGGAAGAGGGTGGTTGGAAGAGGTAGAGAAAACAGGCACAGAAAATCTGTGTGTTTGATCAGTCTTTTCCTAGAGAGAGCCTTTTCATGCCTTTTCATGAGAGAGGAATTTCATGCCCTTGCTAGCAAGGCAGGACTCTAAAATGGGTGGACTTGAGAAAACAAGCAGCACTGTACATTAAACTCACAGTGGGCTGAGAGGAATTCAATGAGCCTGTGTGACAAGTTTCTGCATCGAGGGCTGTGATCTGTGTCCCTGAAGCAAAGAGCTGGTTCATGTTATGAGAGGGACCAGCGGGGCTTTGAGAGCACAGATACCTGGCAGGCATGGGGGCCAGGTTGTCAACCAGCACCTGTTGGTTTCCTGGGTTTCTCTCCTCTGTGCTGGGCACTTCCTGGGCTGCTGGGAAAGCTGGTGCTCCATACCTAGTGTGTAAGTGCCCCTCTGTGCCAACTGCCTGAGAAGTGATGCTTTGCAGGTCGCATCGTGGCTTCCTCCAGGATCTGTTTTGTAGCCATTTCCACAGAAATGAGCAGGAGTGATCAGATCACTTTGGACATAGGGATGAGTCCATGAGCCATCAATGGTTTCTCGAGAATGTGGAAGAGGAGCTGCAGCATGGTTTGCAGCTTGAGTTGTGCCTGGCCTCAGGCTCGGGATGGTCTCTGGCTTTCCTGTCCTCTGTCTGACGCTCTCCTCTCGGGTTACACACAGCCTCCCTCCCCAATGTGGTGGCCGAGGGAGCCCTCTCAGTCCTTCTGGTCTGAAGCTGTTGAGCAGTGAAGAGCCACTCCTGAGAGCAAGCTGGGCTTTGTGGAAGCTGCATTTAAGACATTGAGTTTCTCTTTTCACTTCAGCAGCACCATAAAGGGGAGAAAATATTATTTAAAATATTCCATGAACTGAATCAGAGGTAATTTGGACACTGTTTTCCATTGCTCTGTAGATCAAGCTGATGATGTGTACGGCATGTTCTTCCTGTCAGGACAAAAATCTAATATTTCTGGGTGCCCACAACTTTCTTTAGGATCATAATAGAAAGCTGAATGCCCTCAGAGTGCCACAGGCAATATTGAAGCACTAATGATGCAATCAGTCTCTTACCCTGGTAAGAAAGGGAAGAATTATGCTGCCCTTGCTGGGCACAATTCTGCTCTGAGGTGTCACCAGCAGTCTGGCACTGTTCCCAGTAGGCAGGGGCTGCTCACCAGGCTGGGTCAGAGCAATGGGATCCTGGTTCTGGCAGAGGCCCATGGGAGATGTTAATTTAGACTGGTGCAGATGGTATTGAGGAGTTGTCCTCCCCCAGGGTTTTGTTCCCTAATTTTGGCTGCTCAGTTAAGATTTGCCTGTGACTGCTCTGAAAAGAGGAAGGTTTTTTCCTTTTTGTTTTTAAGCCTGTGTGAAATACCTCAGGGGGAAGAGGGGAAGTGAGAAAATGTCATTGCAGAGCCTATTTCTGGAGGCACGCCCCTGCGGGTGAGATGGTGCTGGGCAGGCAGTGGTGTGGTACCCGGGAGCAGTGGGGGCTGCTGGCCTCGGGGGAGCTGAGGTTGGGTCCTTGGTGTATTTTTAAACTTTGCCTGGTTCAAATGCAGTTTTCACCTGGATCTGTGGTGGCTGATGTGGCCCTGGGAGTCTGCTAGTTGTGTGGGGATGGGGAGCAGGAAGAGCTCCACTTCCAGCTCTGCCAGCCACGGATATCCCCAGGTGCTGGAGTGGGTTTGTGCAGAGGCTGCCCCACACCCTTCTGGACAGCAGGAGATGCAGAGGTTTCTCTATGGCAGGTGTGGGGTTACTCTGTGCTTAATGACATGAGGAAGAGCTGCAGGAGTGATTAGGACCTAGTGACTGAGGTGACCTCCTGGCAAAGGGCAGTCAGGTCCTGCCTTGTCTCTGTTACCTGTCCTGCTCTCACGACACCTCCGGCAGCTGCGAGTCCACCAGGGCTAAAGCAGCCGAACAAGATGCAGAAGGTGGTGCTGGAAGGGGAAACATCTAAAGTTGTTCACTTCTCTGGGACTCTCCAAGGCGCTCCTGATGTGGTACCAGCTAAGGTCAGTGCTTCCCACAGCTGCTATCAGCCCTGTCCCACACCTCTGCACACAGGGCCGTGCTGGAGCAGCTGTACTGGGTCTCATTCCAATGCGTTGCAGAGCCTGCCTGTACCCAGAGCTTTTACTTTCAGACGTGTTAATTGTGAGCAGCTTGGTAGAGCTGGGCAGAAAGCAACTGGGAGGAGTGTAAGGAAGACATGACCTAAGGGAAGATGAAGCGAGACGATAACGTCACACTGCTGTTGATGCAGAGCTTTAACACGGATCATGCAGGCCAGGAACAAATTTGCTTCAAGCAAATGACTGCTCCAGATATTTTGTAGTACCTGAATTACAGCTTCAAAGCCTGCAGCATGGTTTGTTTTTTTCTTTTTTAAAATAATGTCCTTAAGAGCTCTAAAATTCAAAGAATTTCCATAGTTTCATCCCTTTAAGGCTGTGGGCAGAAAAGTAGGAGTTGAAATAGCTGGATTTCAGTCCAAGTTTTTTCTCTGGAGTTGAGTGATTTCTCTCTCCAGCTCCCTATACCCTCTCTTTGCCCACTCTTTTATCTCACACATCAGATAGAATTCAAATGTCTCTCAATTTAAAGCTTTTGGGTGCTTGGATGACAGCACTGGGCTAGAGCTGCCTCTAACCCAGGAGCCAGCACTGTGTGGAGGGCAAGGGGATGCTGTGAGTCTGCACCAGGTGTTGGCTTGGATCAGTGGGGTAGGAGGTGAGTGTTCTGGTTGGACCTTGGCAGTCAGAGGCTTTTTCTGGGCTTTGAGCTGCAGCAGCTCTGGGACACAGGCTCCTGGATCCCATGGGCATGGCAGAGGATGCATGGCTGAGCAGCTCGTCCTGTGCTAGCTCTGGGGTTGTGCTGTGATCTCAGCACAGTCCAGCTTACCCTGCCTCTCCACTGCCCAGGGGAGTTGGTGTTCCCACCCTTCCTCCACACCTGGACTGGCAGGGGTGGTTTCCTGGTGTAGCCCAGCTCTGAGTGGTTGGTTTGGGGAGGTGAAAGGTGTGAGGGCACCAGGTACAGCTGCTGGGCACGACACTCAGCCTCTGGGCACCATGGCCACCCCTGCAACCAGGCTCACCTCCCCACAGCTCTGCTGTGCCCTACGATGCCCAAAGCGTGGTGCAGGGAACAGCATCTGTTTTCTTAGGATTTGCGATGGATGGGAGCTCATACCCAGCTAGATGTCAGCATTTCCACTTCCATGGGATTTCTGAAGCCTGGCTGTTACAGGACAGGGGGTTTGGGAGCTGGTCAGGCTGCAGATGTCACTTCAGCCTTACAGAGCTGCTGAGAAACCAGAGGATGGAAAACCTGTGTGCCACATGCAGCTGCATGGAAGCTGTGGGAGGTGCCTTGCTGGGCTCTGGGATGGTGGGACCTGTTTGCCATGAGAGATGAAGCAATGGGGTTTTTGCTTATCGACGTTTGATGTCGTTTGTGGGATGTTACCTGAGGAGCAGTGGAGGTTCCCCTACCAGGGAACCAGCCTGGTGCTGTGATGGCAGCGCTACCAATTCGGGGACAGAGAGGAGAAGGCAGACCACCACTCCGCCACTGGTGCCCCACTGGATCGGGCCTTAACGGCCAGGGCAGCCGCCGGGCACGATGTCTGTGGGCTGCGCGATGTCCGTGGACACTCGGCACTGCTGATGGTCCTGCCATTAGGAGAAATACGATATTTGTAGCGTGAGGTTGCGAAAAGCCTGTGGCCACGAAAAGAAAAGGAAATGACTTTTTTTGTGGTATTTGTGTGTGCGCGCGTGCGTGCGCTGCCGCGCTGGGGAAGGCTGCTCGGGACGTGCTGGGGACCCCCGCTCCCGCCCCGGCTCTGGCTGTCCAGTTCCCCCTGCCCCTGTCCCGTCCCCGCCGCCCCCGCGGCCGCAGAGCCCCGGCAGCCCCGAGCCACCAGCACCGAGCAACCAACATGTTCCNCCCTCCCTCCCTCGCTGCTGGGAGCCATGTGAGAAGCTTTCCTTCCTTTCTTTCGGAGCAGGAACCACCGGGCGCTGCGGCGCGGTGCAGAGCCCTTCCCTTCGGCCGTGCCAGCGCGAGCATGTGGCGTCGGGAGGGACCTCTTTGCGCTGTGCCCGCAGGAAGCCTGGCACGGCTTTAGCCCAGCAAAACCTCGTGAGCTCTGCGGGTGATGAGCAGTGAGGAGACATCCCTGAGGGCTTTGGTGGGCTCCGGTGGGCGGCACGTTACCTGCAAGAATGTCTGCCCCTTTCTCTCGCTGCTTTCCCTCCTGCTTGGTCCTCCTGCGCTCAGACAGCGATGCTTACAGCTACCTTGGAGCGTGCAGCAAGCTCCCTTCTGGTCCAGGGCAGGTTCCCAGCACCACTGTCACCTCCATGAGTCATCCGTTCCTTGTCTGTCCTCAACAGAGCACCATGGCTACTGCCTGCACCCCGAGTTCAGCCGGACTGTTTGCTCCTGTCTCTTCCCTCTGAGAGGTGTTGGTCTGGAGGGAAACAGCTTAAGAAAACGACACCATTCTCCCTCTGCTCTCTCTTCAGGTCTCCTCTCCGAGGTCTTTTATGCCTGTTCCAAGTCTGTTGGGTGTGATGGTGTTCGGGGCAAAAGGCTGCTCTGCCTCCTTCCCTCCCGCAGCCCCCAGGGGCTGTGTCTGGACAATGGCAGCCCCGGGGCTTTGAGGGCAGTGAGGTGTCGTGGTCTTGCCTGAGACCTGCTGGGGGAAATGCTGAGTAACTCGGAGGGCTGTGGGAGGGCAGGTGGTGCGCCGAGGCTTTCGGCAGTGTCCCCTGGGATGGAGCGCATGCCTCGCTGAAGCCAAGAGAGCTGTCTTGGCCGATTATGTTTTCTTTACATACGAAGGGGAAGGGAGAACTTGGACAGATTTTTGTGCAAATAAGTTTTGTGATATGTGGACTTATTTTGTGGTGGCCAAGCAGCATCTCTTGTACAGCTCTGCCCCACGATCGCTGTTGTGAGCAGTGGCTCTGGGGTGCTGACTGCCGGGGAGTGTAGTATCCCATGAACTCTCTCCTCTTAGCCCCAAGCCCCCAGCCCTAGAAACAGCTGTAACTACTTACCATAGAGATGGCCCTCCTAGGGGAAAAACCAGATGGACTTCTGTGTTGCAATTTTCCCCCAGTTTCTCCTTTCCCTGCCCCGTCCCCGGAGACCAGTTCCCTGGAGATCAATCCCCTCTGCCCAGCCCTTAGCCCCGCTCCCCACCTCTTCCCCTTTATAAGCAGCCCAGCACGTGGTGGTTCTCTTTTCCTTTGCCCTTCAGCAACCTTTCTTTGCCTCTATGCCTCTATCGCTGAGCCAGTCGTGGTAGGTGTGGAGTGGAGGTTTGACTGCGTTGCCTGAAGGCTGACTCAACTTGCTTCTCCGCAGCAGAGGCTTGTTGGGAAGAGATATTAGGCAAGCAGCACCTACCATTCCAGCTCCTGAATTTATAGGGCAGCACCCCAGGAGCCTCCCGCTGCGTTGGAGCAGAGCCGTGACCCTCCTTGGCAAGGCATTCAGGGCCGGCTGCGCTCTGCTCTGCTTTTTTCATGCTGTGCTTTGGCAATTGCAGGGGAAAGAAAACTCCGAGCTAGAGAGTCACTCAGAAAACGGTCTGCCAACTGGTGGGGGGCTGTGTTGGGGGCTTGGGGAATAGGACATGGACTTTAGACACCACGCCAGTGTCTCCATGTGAGAGCTTTGGGGGGAGCCCCGTCCTCCATGAGCTGTGGGGTGGGGGTTGCTCCCAAGGGGCTCGGTGCACTTCTTCCCGGGTCCCTGGGGAAGTCGTTGCCTGGAAAGCCCTGTGCGCTGCCGGGAGAGCCCTTCCCCGGGCATTCACGGGAAAAGAAGGGGACCTGCCACAGCCCCGTACCTGCACCTGCATCTTCTCACGGTCCCGACCGACCCACCCTTCCTGTGGGGCTGCATGCGAGGTGCCTGGGCACACCCAGCTGCCTCCTCCTGTGGCTGCACTCGCTATTTCCAGCCTCTGCTGGGCTGGAAATTGCTATTTTTTTCCTCTCCACCAGCTGCATCTGCTGCCAGTGAGGTCCGGAGCAGTGTGTTCGTCTTGGGGGGCAGATGTGGAGCCCCTAATCTGGCTGTAGGGGTGCACATGGTATGCAAAGCCATTGTGAGTGCTGCGCTCGGAGCTGGTGCTCCCCAGGGCTGGGGAGCCCCAGGGCTGTGGGGTGTGGGGAGTTTCATTTTGCTGCCTTTGGAGCAGAGCAGGGCAGGGCGGACAAACGGCTCTCACAGTCACACTGCAACTGCGGTTTCCCAAGCATGGGAGTTTATTTCTGGTGTGGTTTTTTTTGTTGTTGTTGTTTCTTTTTCTCCCCTTCTCACTCTAAGAGGCCCAATAACAACAACTGTTTGTTTTTTCCGGGGTTCTGGATGGAGCCACTCGTGCAGCCCCCACTCAGGGACAGATCCCATGGGAGCTGCCCCAGCCACCCACTGTCCCTGAGCAGCTTTGCCTCTGCCACCGAGTTTGGGAACAACTCTGCTCCCCAGCATGCTCTCTGTTTTTCAAGATGATTTAATGATCAACAAAGTCTGGGCAGGCTTGTAAGGTATTAAGTCACAAATTAAGTCACAATAGCAGGTGCCCTAGACCTATTTTTAGGAGCAGCAGTGTGCTGGCTCTCCAGAGCAGAACATGGAAGGTGATGTTTGGGGAAATGCCTGGAACAGAGCTCCTGTGGCCGTGGGGTTTTATGAGGGTGAGATTGCTGCAAGAGAGAGACACCGGGAAAGGTAATGGTGTCTGTGCCTCAGTGCCTGCCAGGCCCCCTGTGCCACTTCTCCAGCCCCTTCCTGACAGTGGCACCCAGCCTGGGGCTGGAGAAGGTAAAGCTGCAATTTGGAGGGAAGCTGTATTTCTGTGGCCATGCCATGTCCTCTGCAATCACAGTGCAAAACAAGAGGGTGTTGGGGGTGTTATTTTGCTGTTTGATCTTTTTTTGAGGTGTGGAATTGATTCCATGTGGCAGATAAGAGAGCATTTTCAGTGACTGTCAAAAGACATTGTTTTGCATTTTGAGACATTACTATGATTTGCATTCATTAATATTAATATGACTGTAACCGCAATGATTCTAAGGAGATGAGCACACATTACCAGTGCCAGGGAAAAGAGTGAAGCAACTGGGGCTCCCAGTCCCACGTGAGCCAGCTAGGGCTGGGAGTAATGGGGCTGCTCTGTGCTTTGTCTGCCTGGGGCTGGGTTGCAATAAGTGGGGTTTGGTGGGATCTTCCCAGCATGTCAGGGCTGTCACAGGTCCATTGTCTGTAAATATGTGGTTTGTGGCAGCTGTGCTTTGGAGAGAGCTGGGATATAGGCGATGCCCTCCTCTGCTGCCCAGCTTACCTCTGGCATTCCATATCGGGAGGCAGCAGTTCTGCACCAGAAAAGAACTAGGGGGATTTTTTTCTTGCATACTGCCAGACTTAATTTTGAGTTAAATCTTGCTTGATTTTGTTTTCCAATGAAGTCTTTCTGTGGTGATCATCATGTCAGCTGGAGCGCTGGCATCTCCAAAGGATGTGCTGAGGTCGTGTTTGGCAGCAGCCCCCACTAGCCAACCCCCTCCCAGCTACATCTGGAACCCCTGTGCCTGCAGTAACACCCTCCTCTGCTCTCTCCCCAGGATCGACAAGACAATGCTGGCCAGCCTGAAAATCAAGTGAGTACCTGGCTCTTCTCTATCAGTGATTTTCCGTGGGATGTGTGGTGCTGGGAGCTGGCTGGGTGTGTGCAGGATGCTTTCCTGGGAGCTGGGCTCCAGCTGGTGCAGTGGAGTCCAGCCATGTCCGCCCACTCCAGGACATGCGTTCATGCATGTTCCACAGTCTGTTGTCCTGACAGCCTGGAGTGAATCAGGCACTGGGAGATTACAGCAAACACGGTGGTATGGTTGCTGTGAGATCAGTGGGCTGAGGTGTGCATGGGATAACTCACAGGGCACCTGCTCTGCCTTGGGGGTGACAGGGGTGGGAATCATCAGGTCAGGCTGGCACTGAGCTTCAGGGTGTAAATCCAGTGAAGTCAGGAGGTTTTGTATTTTGTTTTTCAATCTGGAGAGGTGGTGTCAGTGGAACAATGGGTGCCTGTGACCCAGGTCCTCTCCTGTGCTGCTGAGGGGCTCTGGGCACTGCTCTGAAAGGGGTGGAGATGCTGCTGGGGTAAAGGAGGGTCTGTGGACCAACAGTGTTGCTTGGTGGGTCCATTTTGGATTTGCCACAGACTTGCTGGACACTAGTGGGTGGTGGCTCTGGCAAGTGGTTGCTGGGCCAGGTCCTGTGCTGTGATGGAGTGAGTTGTGGGAGGTCACTGTCCCTGCTGGGGTATGTCCTCGGCTGATGGGGAAGAGAAGGTGGTGAAGGCCTGGGAGTGGTGGCACCAATGCTCTCTGCTCCCCCAGCACTTGCGGCTATGTGGGGCCTGCCTCCTGTTCCCACCAGCTTTGTCCTCTCAGCTGCACACCCTGGGTACTGATCCGTCCCACTGTGGTGCATCCTCCACTCTCCTGCATTCTGGACAAGCTCCCGGGGTCGGGGGTTCCCCATTGTGAGCACACATGCAGCTCCAGTGCTGTCAGCTCTACCCTGTGTTGATACAGAAATGCTCTGGCCAAGCCTCTCCCGGGCTCCAGGCAATGCATGGGGTGATGGCTCATGTGCTTTCCCTCTATAACTGTTGTGCAAATTATTCATTAATGGAAAAGTATCTGGAAAGCCTGGGGGAGCTGCTGCCTGAATGATCTGGTGAATGCCCATTGTAAATGGCATAGCAGAATCGCTGGTGCTATGCTCATTGCTCAGGTTTTGCTGAACTAATGAGAAGCTTAAATATTTACCACTATGGGGAGTGGAGGGAGTTCTCTGCAGACTTTTCCCATGAAGCTGAGAAGGACTGAGCTGCTCCTGAGCTGCTGTACACTGTGCCCTGATTTTTTTCTAAGGCTGTTGCAGCAGTTCTGCAGCAGAAACCCACTGTACCCTCCTCTCTCCACCGTGCCAGGCAGCAAATGCCGTGCTTGGGATGCTGTGCCCAGTGCTGTGGGCATGCTGCCATGCTCCTGCCTGGGCAGGGTGGAGGGTCTGTGGCCACGTTTCTCCATCTCTTTCCTGCCCTGGCCAGAGGAGGGAGTTTCCTTTGGAGCTTTTGGTGAATATCCACTGCTGTTTGCAGATAATGTTTCCCACAACCCCATGGTGCTTCTGGTCTGTGGGTAGGCTGCTTCATTAAGCGATTCTGTAATTGGGGCTCAGGCAGAGCCATGTTTTGTATTTGTAAAAGCTTGTAAAATTATAAAAATATGATAAACCCAAACATTTGGGTTTTAGCGCCCTCTTGTTATTGCTGTAGCCTCTGTCGGAGTGTCCTGGTTTAACCCGTGGCAGAGGCACCAGGCATCGGAAGTCTTTCCCTGTATAAGTTACTGAAAGTCGGAGCTGCTTTCCGCATGCCCTGGAGCACCTCAGGGAGCCTCGTGCTGCTGCAGATATCCGCACTGACTTGCAGAAACCCGGGAGGCCGGCACCAGTGCGCGGTGGTTGATGTGGTCCCTCCGGGGCGATGTTTGGAGGGACGGAGCATGACTGAGCGATGCAGGGCAAGCCCTTCCTGTCCTCCGTAGGGATAAACTCGCCCACACGGAGTCAGGATAAACGCACCCACGCAGGTGGCGCTGGGGCATCAAAGCAGTTTTCCCTCCGCCTGTCTCTCCGTTTTCTTCCTCAGTTCGGGTTTCACTAGTTCCTATGGTAACCGTGGATGTGTCTGAGGGACTGGAGAACACGAGCAGGAGCTGCAGAGTGGGAGAGGGGCTGGTGGGGAGCCCTGGCAGCATAGGCAGGGCTCAGCTGACCCCTCTGGTGACGGGTAAAGGTGCCAGGGCTGCAGGTGGGCAGGAAAGGTGTGTTGCACAGGGCTCGAGTGTTCTCGGGCAGCTGCTGCCAAGCAGCCACACAGCTTGGCCTCTGTGAAATGCCCGGGAAGCTCTGGAGAGTTTGGGTCTGGCTCTGCCCCAGGGAGCTGTGCCATGCCTGTACCTGCTGGGCAGAGGAATCTTAGAGTGTCGGCGCCCAGCCAGAAACTGGTGTGCCCTGTCCCACCACTCAGATTTGAATGTCCTGGCCATGGGCCAGCCCTGGCTCTGGAACTCACTGTCCTGCAGAAGGGGGAAGCTGAGCCTCTGGCTGCCGTGGGGAGTCAGGGGCTGCTCTGGGGAGCTGAGATATGCTCCTGCCAAAAGAAGTGTGGGAGAGGGCTTGGGCATATTCTACTCACTGTTTTTGGGGGTGTGCATCCCCAAGGGTGGAAGCAGGTGCTGGTGCTGCTGTGCTTGGCTGCTGGGGCTGTTGAGAGCTGCTGGGATTGGGACCAGCCTGGGGAGCTGTGGGATGGAGACTGAGACACTTGGGTAGCAAATGGGATTTGGTGTGTGCAAACCCTGGATTTTGTTTTGAACCAATTCCATTGTGACCCAGACTTTTCTGTTACCTTTTTTTATTCCTTACCCTCTTCAAGGGAAGGCGCTCGGAGCAGCTGAATCCCCTGGGATGGCAAAAGGGGAATTGTGTCCAGAAGCAGCTCCCCAGCCTTGGCTTGATATTAGTGTTTATTTTTGTCACATGAAGTCTCTGTAGGGAGCTGGAAGTGTCTCCAGGTTCCTGGGGTCCCCTTGGATCTCCTGGGGGCATGGCTGCATGCAATCCTGTCAAATATGGGGCGTTTGAGATCAGGTTGTACTGCTGGGAAGACCTGAGCCAGATGGCAGCTAAGCTGCTTCCCAAGTGGGAAGGGTCACCCTGAAGGAAAACATCAGCCTGCAAAGGATCTTTGCATGTCAGCGAGCAGTTCTGGCCAGGTGAACCAGCCAGGTGGGTTTTTTTGCCTCTCACAGCAGCCCAGCAAGTGCAGGGGTCCCCAAGAAAGCAGGCAGAGACCCTCAAGCTCCCTTGGACTTGTAAAGTTCTTGTATTGGGGATGCTGGAGGTGGAAAGGTGGGATGGGGACTTGTGAGGCTCTTCCTTCTCCTCTGTGGAACAAACTGGTGAGTGATGTCCCATGGGGGTTCATCAGCGCTTTACCTGCTTACAGCTCTTCAGCCCTTGTGCTCTGGTTATTTGCTAATTGGTATTAATGGGGTGTACTGAGAAACCATGGATTGTTAAACAAAAAAATCAGTAAAAAAGCCCCTCCTTCAGGCAGAGTCACCTCATCTTTTAGCCTTATAAAGCAAAAATAGCACCAAAATAATAATGTCTCTATGGAATGGAGGAGCCATGTACAGCAATTACTGGGAGTCAGTGTGTGTGCAGTCAGAACTCACATGAAAGAGCATGTGATGCTCCTCTGCTGATGGGAGCAGGAGGATGAAGGTGGGAAGAGATGAAAGATTTACTTGACCTTCGTAAAAGGAGCTGTGTCCAGGCTTGAGGCTCTTTAATATTTCATGGACTAGAGCTGAGTTAATGGGAAGATGTGGGAATGATTTAGTGTCTTGGAGGTGGCTGCACTGACTATTGCACTGATCTTGGAGGTTTGTGCTTGGGTGCTGTGAGGACAAGGTCTGGCAAGCAGATTGCATCTAAGTAAATTCCTTTGACTTATTATGACTTCATAAATGGATAATTACATGTAAATGTATGTCTTGCAATTATATTTAGCCAGAGAAGCACATGCAAAGGAAATGCTGTCAAAAACTACTGCAGAGCAGCCAGCTGCAGCACACAGGGAGGCTTTCTATCTCTGTTGCTTTGGAGCTGCTCCTCTCCGTTGCTGCAGGGCGTGGAACCAGCCCAGTGTAAACCCCAGAACAACCTCCACGAGCAAGATGCCCTGGATGGATATCCCAGTTCTCAAGCCTGGCAGTGACCCCCTTCTGCCAGTCTGCCTGGGGAAGGACTGAGTGTGCAGGGCCAGGGTGCAAGGAGTGCCCTGGACTTACAAAAAACTTTAAACTGAGTTAAAACTAGTGCTGAGCTGGAGGGACAGAATGAGGCCTAGCTAAGTCTCTCAATGGGTCACTGCTGGATGGGTGTTGGTTGTGCTCCCAGCACAGTGCAGGGCCATGGCAGCTCGAGTTGTGGCTGGGCATGACATGCCAGGCAAAATGAGTCCTCGTGTTAGCAGCAGGTCTTGTCCTGGATTCCTGCTAGGATGAAGCCCCTTGCAGTGCCAGGGTACTGCAGATGTGTTCCCAGGGATGGTGGCAGGTCCCTGCTGCTGCCACAGGTGCTGGCTGCTGCTGTCCCTGCTCGCTATCAGCTGCTTGAGTTGCCTGCTGGGATGGTGGCAGGGCCTTCCTCGTCAGCCCAAGGACTGGTGGGAGATTTGCAAAATCCAGCCAGTCCCAACGTCTCCCTGCTATCTCTGGCAGGCAGGCGGGAGCGCTTCCCTCTTCGTGGAAGGGCAGTTATCACCCTGGCTGCCTGCCCACACCCAACCCTGCACCCACATGGCATCCTCCAAGCACGTCTCACAGCCTGCCTGGGACACAGGAAGTTTTCACAGGAGAAGGAAGGTGCTGTCAGCTCTGAGGATTTGGAGAGTTTCAGCCATTTAATTTGAAATTTCAGGCTGGGGGAATGGGTACTGGCACGGCTTCACTGACGCTCCCCCTTGGTATTTGACTCTATGCTTTCCTCTTAGTGGCTGTAGTTATTTGGGTTTATGTGAGGGTTTATTCCTGCAGAAAGTCCAGCCATGGAGCGGAAGAGGTGGGTGGGGATCTGGCGGTGCAAGCGCCGCTCCCCGGTGACGTTGGAGGCGGCGCAGCAGCGCGTTCCCCTGAGTGCCGCCCCGTCCATATGTTCAAATGTTGTTGTTGCTGTCAGACGGCCTTCCCATATTTAAAGCTAGATTATCCACAATTACATCTGCCCAGAGGACTGAGTAGCCCCACGTGGGTCTATTTTTAGCTCTGTCTCAGAACTAATAAACTGTGCTGGTTTTTCCTCCTGCCATATTTATAGCCTGTCAGGCTGGAAGCTGTTTGCAGTCAGAGGGTGGTTGCTCGGAGAACAGCCACCTTCCGAGAGCAAATATTGTCGTGATGGGCGGAGGGAGCCATGATGGCTGCGGTGATTGAGGCACCATCTGCCTGTGGGCTCTCCCCATCTGCAGGAGTCACAGAGGTCACCCAGGCAGGGTTTGCAGGGGCTCTTGCCCAACTTCGGGTGCCCGCTGACCTCCCCTTGCCCCTGGCCGTGTGCCCTCTGGCCGCCAGGTTGGATGTGATTTGGGGACAGTGAGAACCCCATCTCAGCCAAGCCAAGAAGCCCAGAGCAGGGCAGGCAGTGCTGGCATGGCAGGGCAGGCATTCTGCCAAAGCCTGTGGTTTGTTCCTGATGATAATTTTATTAATTACTGTGCCACTCCCACTGGCTGTCGCTTTTCTTGCGAGCTGGCAGGGTCCTGGCCTCCGGCCGGCGCCAACGAGCCCCGCGGTCCGGCAGGGATGAGCGGCCACTGGCACCCAGCGGCACTCCCGTGCCTCGGGAAGGCTTGGTGCTGGCAGGGCCGTGGTCCTGGACTGGAAATGACCGTTTCCATCTCTGCTACTTTATTTCCAGTGCGGTTTGTGATGCTCTCATTGACCCATACAATATCCAAGGAACTCGCATCTTCCAAAGCCCGTTGTGAAAACATGGCTCATCTCAGGCTCCTACCCAGAGGAGATGTGTAGAGGCTTGACAGGCACTTGAATAGGTCAGAGCTATATTCTGAGTCTCTGTGAAGTCTCAAAGGTCAGTCCTTTCAGGCTCTGTCCTGTCTCATTCCTCTCACTGGTGTCATACCAGGGACCATGGCAGCTTTCTCCTGCAACAATACAGTGTTAATCCTTTTCAGTTTGGAATGCAGAGTCCACTTTCTAAAGCCCTGATAAGCTGATCTGGGTCTCTTGTTCCTGATCATTGATGAAGTTGCACAGTGTGAGATGATTTGAAGAGGAAGATAGTGGGTCTGCTGCTAAAAATGGCTTCATTTTCCATTTTTTCTTATTTGGAGAAAGAAGCAAGGAATAATCTGTAGAGCAGCAGAAACCCCTGGATGTGATTGACTTCAGAATGTTCCCTGTAGCATGGATGTGTCAGAGATAATATCTGTGTTTTAGCTCCACAAATTATATGTCTTTTAATGCTTTCACATCAAACAAGGTGTGTGAGGGAGGCAGGTAATTGAGACTGTGTCATCTCCAGAAGAGTTGCAAGGGCCCAGGCGCTGCTGCTCCTGCTGCACCCCTGTGGCACTGGGACCTGCTCCATGACCCTTCACTGCCCACCACCTCTTCCCACACCCCCTGCAGCATCCTCAGGAAGGGCATTGCTCGGTTGAAGTTAAAGTTTGTGCTTTAAGTCTGTGCTGGAAGTCTGAGCTTCCAGGCTGGATTCCAGTGGTGATTGATTGGCATAATGGTCTCTGCTTTGTATGGGAAGGGGAGGAAGGACCAGGGGCCGAGCAGGATACTGGAAGTGTTGGGCAAGTGGCACATGTTAGTGGCTGTGCATGCCAAATCTGGCTTTATTAGTGATTTACTGATGAATGGTGACATTTAGCTCACTGATTTGCTAGTAAAATTCAGAGGATCTGCTCATGCTGTAAAGACTAATTTCCTCTGCTGATTTCATCTAATTTAATTGGATACTGAAATCTTGGAGCTCATCTCTTTAGGAGGCCTGTTCATAGGGAAAATATCCCAAATTATCAGGAATACAACTTCCATGTAATTGCTGTCATGGCCATGACTACCTCGTTCTGTGTCAGCTGTTCTGCAGGTGATGCTGCCCCCAGTTGCCACCACAGCCAGGCTACTGGGCAGGAAGGGCCCAAGGCTGACTACCTTGGGCTGTTTCAATTACAGGATAGTGTTTGGCTTATAGCCAAATGGCACAGAATGGATGGGAGAGGTATACAAGACACTCCTTGTACCCACAGCTTTCTTTGTTCCTTGATAAGTGAGTCCTGGAAAACCACCCACTCATGAATTCATGTGTTGATGGCACGGTCAGTGTTCCAGGCTCCTGTCACTGATGCTCTTGGGTCACTGCTCTCTGGTGGCTTTCTTAAAGTTCTTGGCCTGGCTACAGCTCAGGTCTTACCCCCTTGGGAGCTGGTCTGGTTGAGTGTGTCAGGCACACGTGGTGCTCGGCATCACGTGTGTAGCTGCAGCCAGGAGCTGTTTCATTGGGATGCTCTGGACACTGTGTGCTGTCGAGCTGGGCCAGCCTGGGGTGCATAGGGAGGACCTGCTCCCAGCAACTTCCTTGGCTGTCCTCCTCAGCATCCCTTCTGCCCAGGGGAGGGTGATAAGACCCACCTGACCTCAGCTGTTTTATGCAGCAAGAGTTCTTTTGTTTTTGTTCCTTGGTTGTGGCTTTGACCACTCTTCCTGCCTAGTGCTTGGGAGGGCTGGAAATTGTGCTGGAGAGATGGGCACTCATGGACCCTGCTGAGGCACTTGTCACAGGGATGGGCTTAGGACAGGACAAGCCCACAGCCTCTGGAGCTCAGCAGGTAAGTTTCTCTTCTTGCACTTCAGCCCTGCTCCTGTGTACAGGAGCCACAGTGCTAGGGCACAGGGACCTGCCAGGGCAAGGGCACTGCTGTGCCAGGGAAGCCTTGCCAATGTGTGGGGTGGGAGCTGGGGCTGCCCCACACCTTGGCACATGTTGATTCAGTCTCTCAGAACTGAGGTGGTGTTGGGGTGGCTGGTGGCATGTCACACCCATCTCACACCATATCTGGGGAGATAAGCTCACTGTGCTCTCACTGCTGGCATGGAAGAGCTGGCTCTGTTCTTTCCTGGGATTTCCTTCATGTCTTCTAACTGAAGCCATAAAATAAATTTATAATCAGATTACTTGAGGCTGGATGTAATGTAATCTGGAGCTCTATTTCTTGTGATACTTCTCTAAAAGTGGATGCCCTCTTATCCTCCTCCTGCAGCACTGATTGGAACACTGTAATCGCTTTCTCCCTTGTTTGCAAGCTCCCAAATCAGTTTCTGCCATGCCAGGGAAATTGGGATGTGACTGCTCCTTTGCAGGGGAGCAGTTACTATTTTTGGGTTTTGGGCCATGTTGCAGTGTCTTCTTTTGTTCCTCTCTGGCTCCTGGTGCTTGGTGCTGGTGCAGCTGCCCCATCTCAGCTCTCCCACCTGGGCAGTGCAGTGCCCATGCTCAGGTGGGAGGCAGTGCCCAGAGTGTCTGGGGCAGTGGCAAAGGGTCCCAAGGTGGTAGGCCCTGGGCAGATCTCTGGGCTCCCTGTCAGCCCCTGCAGCTCGGGCACGGTGCTGTGGGGATGGGCTGCCTCCAGCCTGGCTGTGGCAAATGCCTGGCATAGCTCATGTATTTCTGGCACTGTCCCTCGTGAGCAAGGCAACCAGAAATATCTCCTGCCCAGGCAAGCACAGAGGGTGGCAGGGACGTATCCTGCACTGTCTGATGAGGCAGCACCGCGGCTCTGGCCCGAGAAGCCCTGAGTCACAAGGGCTGGGCTCAGCTGTGGCTGCAGCTCAGGTGTGAGCCATGGGCTGTGTACTCTGCAGGTGGGAAGGAAGATGGATGGGCTGCTCACCTCCGGGCAGATTTCATCTCACAGCAGCATCTATACAAAAGCTGAAGTTATTACCTAAATTAATAGTAGGCTTCATAATAATATTAATAGTGTAATTTATTCACAGCAAATTCAGTACTTCTAGGGATAAAGGCTCAACCTTGTCCTAGCCTGGTGTTTTCAGATCCTTCTTTCTCAGCAGTGTCCAGACGGCCACCAGGTGATGTGTTAATCACGGTGTGTAATTGTCCTGACCTGTCATGTGCTCCCTCCAGCCCCTCAGGCTTCCTAGTTCACTGCCAAACTGCTCTCTCTGAAGAAAATATCGGGCTTTCTTTTTTAGAGATATTTATTTCTTCACAAAACCAGGGCAACTGCTTACCCTGGAGGTAATTTTGTGACTGAAGGCGTTATACTGATGTTTTAGAGGAAGGATGGGGACTTTGAGTCTCTTGAACTGCAGCGTTCTGTCTTAGGAGATATCCTTTGAGACAACTGGAGAGCTTCTAGGGGTGCTGGCCCCAACAGGGCATCCCTATTGCAAGTGTTCAGGAAGGTAATGGATGTTTTGGTGGCATCACTGCAGGAACAGGAGGTTGGATGTAGCTGGAGGGAGAAGACAGGCAGGGCAGGAGCTTTCAGATGCATCAGCCCTGCCACCTTGTGTGCCTTCCTAGGCATCCCTGTCATCCTGCCCTGGTCCATCCTAGAGCAGCTACCAGATGGCAGAACCTAATAAATACAGGGCAGGTTTTGCAAGGCCCGTCACAGCCAGAGGTGATGTCCTGTGGAGCAGGAGGTCCTGATTCCTTTTACCTGTGTGAGCATCCAGCCCTCCCAGGAACCCATAGCCCCTCCAGCCCACCTCAGCCCTTCAGCATCTATTATCTTGCCCTCAGCCAATAAATTACCACTCAGCTGCAATGAGTTCAGAAGCAATTACTTCCATTGTGGGCTGAGCCATGTTTGGGTGGAGAGGGAACCCGTCTGAGTTTCTGCTCAACGTTTGTCTATTTCCAAATAGGAGAGAATTGAACATCTTTAGAAATCAATACAAAGCCACTTCGGCATAAGCCAAGAGGAGATTAATACTTAACTGGTCTGGAAGAGGGGAGGGGAGATGTGGAAAGTGTTTCCAGAGAGGGAGACTCAATGAAATTCGAATCTGCCTGTTTAATGTGAGAGCTAAAAGACTTAAAATTAACCCCTTCCCCCTCCACTAACTAGAAACTAATTGGAGAATTGGTGTAATTTGGCACAGAAATAGGAACAAATATTTTTTTTCCTGTGCTTGAGAAATTTTTCAGACTGATAGCTTCATCTTGAAGGAAAGCAGACAGGTATTTACTGCAGGAAGGGATCTGTTGATCCACCAAAAACTTTATTGAAAGGCTTGGGAGTGCAGGTAATGTCCAGGTTTAGCAAGATTTGATCCTCTTACCTGCTTATGTTCTCTCACCACCATTCAGAGTTTGGCATCATCTGTTGTTGTTCTGAGGAGACAGAAATGCATTTTGGAATTTTGGAGAATGAGTTGGACTTTCACCTGTGGGGAAGTGGGTACCTCTTGGTACTTGTCTGCTGGAATTGCTGCTGTCTCAGTTTTACCAGGGACCTCGAGATCTGGTGAAATACAAAAATACTGATCTTGGGTTTAAGTTTGGGTCTTGACTCTCTGGAGTGCTTCCTGTGCCCAGTGTAGGTCAGAATGGGTGCTGTGGTGACACTGAAATGCTGTCTGGTTCATCTGGGGCGAATTCATGTGGTGTGTTGACAAAAATAGTATCACTTTTTATCTGACTTACAGTAGGATACAGAAAGAGATTATGGCAATGATAGGGGTTTTGTTGTTGTGGCATTTAAAGAATCCATCTGATTAGAGATTCCGCTGAAACATTAAGATAGAGAAGGCCAGAGCTGAGGTTATGCTGATCTCCTTAAGGATGGTAGACAAGAGGGTGACAGGCAAGGGAGGCATGTGAAGCAGGAGTGTGACAGGCAGGACAAGGCAGCAGGAGTGGCTGTTCTCTGCCAGATGTGGTCTGTGGCCTCTGCAAGCTGTTTCTCCTGTGCAAACACATTTATTACAGATTTTTCCAGGGGAGCCCCATGCATTGTTAATAATTGACTGCCCCAGCTGGGAGTTTCCAGGCAGCTCCTGTTCCATGCTGGGCTCTTTCTCTGTGGGTGGGGAGCAGGGGTCCTTTCTTGCCATCTTTCCCGGGACTTGCTCAGGTTCTGCTTGAATGGATGGTGGATGTGGTTGCCTGCAGCCTGTGTGTGACCCCCAACAGATTCCTGTTTGTGGCAGGGTGCCCCAAACCCCTGACCTGGCTGTGACACTTGGAGCAGCTGCACCTGTGTGCCACAGCCAGAGAGGTTCTGCCCTCCCTGCCCTAAGGCCGGGCTGGTTAAACCCACCCAGGGCAATGGGCTGGACCAGGTGCAGGGGCATTGTTTAGACTGTTCCTAGTGGCTGCAGGGATATGGAGCTTTGGGCAGGTGCTGGTGTCCTGTCTTGTGCTGGATGG
The DNA here is from genome assembly GCA_013399455.1 of Anthoscopus minutus. Lineage (NCBI taxonomy): Eukaryota > Metazoa > Chordata > Aves > Passeriformes > Paridae > Anthoscopus > Anthoscopus minutus. Next base: position 255,714 of record VWYI01004135.1, on the reverse strand, counting down.
ATGTTCTCATGTATCATCCCACACCTGCTGGCAGCAGGGATGGTGCTTTCATCCCTCAGACTAGGAAGTTGTTCAAAGTAGCTTGTCCTGTGTCTAATTCCTGTGAAAATTAAACTGGCAGAGGAGAAGGGTGAGATAAGGGGGCACCTCAGTGTTTTATCACCACGGCAACAAGGACTTCCAGGGAAAGGTGCTGAGGTGAGAAGTAGATAATTTACGGTTTACTTAATTAAAAAAAAAAATTCATTTCCCGGAGGGAGCTATGTGTCAGCTCCCGGTGTGAGGGACAGGCTCGGGGCCCCGTGCTGTCCCGCTGCTGCAGCCTGGGCTCAGCGGGGAGGGATGCTCGGCCCTGGCAGAGGGATGGCAGGGCCAGACTGGGACCAGCTGAGGGGTTCCCCGGGGCTTTGTTGCAGTTTGCCCCATCTGTGGGCAGGACCGTGTTATCCCTCTGTGGGGTTTGAAGGGGCTGTTCTGGCGTTTCGCCCCTTAAGGAGCCCGGGCTGTGGCTGCCGGGAAAGCCTCCGTACCGGGGTGACCCGGGGGCTGTGCCGCGGACAGTCGGCCCGGGCCCGTGACGTGCTCAGAGCCCCGCCCGCCCATAGAGCCAGCCCGGGGGCGTCCGGGGGTCTGCGGCCACACCTACGTCCCCCCGGCCCGGGGAGAAGGGGGGCAGAACTGCCGGCATTCCGCAGTCTCTCCCACGGGGCTCCGTTGCCGGTCCCCGCTCGTTGCCGGCGGCGCGGGGCGCGCGCGGGGCGGGGGCGGTCG
>VWYI01004135.1:40259-254641 GCA_013399455.1 Anthoscopus minutus | reverse complement strand
AGCGGCGGATGGAATTACGGGGCGGGGGGTGCTGGCGGCGGTACCGGTAGCTGAAAACAGGCACCGGGATAACGGTGACCCACTCGCGCCGTGTGCTGGGTGCCGGAGCGGTGCCGGGGACCGGGCAGCCGGTACCGGCATAACCGTGACCCGCTCGCGCTGTGCGCCGGAGCGGAGCCGGGAGCGGGCGCCGGTTTAGCCGAGAGCGCTGGGGGCGCGTCCCTGAGCGTGTGCAGAGGCCGCACTCCCGGTCCAGGTGAGCCCCGACACCCGCAGCTGCTGCTGCTGCTGCTGCTGCTGCACACCCTGGGAGCAGCGCGGTCCTCAGGGCCCCCGCGGGCTCCCGTGCAGGCAGATCTGCTGTAACGCGGCTCTGTAGCTTTGTCTGCGCCGCGAACAGCTGACAAATGGTTTCATCTTTCATTGCCGAAACCATGGGCTGTACTTGGTGTTCAACTTTGTGCCGTAGGAAATGGCCTGTTTGCAGGACTGTGCGAGCTGGCATCTGCTCCGCGGGCACCGCTCCCCCCGCCCCGCGCGGGAGCTGCTGTTGGCCTCAGAGATTGACCCCGCGCTGATCTATGCGGGCTGCCCCGGGCAGGGAGTTTTCTCCTCCAGGACTCTGCTGCTGTGGCAACTTTGGTGTTAAAAATAGTCAGAAATATTCACCCGAACCTTGCAGTGTGTACCTCTGGTTCAGAGTGGAAGCAACATGGGCACTGCTACAGACTGAGGGTATTTTTGTTTCTTTCTTTTTTCTTGGTTCAATTTGTGATTTTGTGCCAGACTCAAATGAAGAATAGATTATTTGGAATCGTTATTGTAAAATGTTCTCCCATTCCCTAATCAATAAGCGTGAAAAATCAAAGTGAGGTGACTGAGGATGAAGCTTTTTGTCTACCATCAGTTGTGGATTGAAGGGTTCATACCCCGTTTTCCAGTGCTGCTGGCATAGGGACTCTGCCTTGGACAGCTGGTGCCATGGAGAGCAGGATTTCAGTGACGTGCTAAAGACTGAACATTGCATTCCTGGGGAGTTCCTGTGTCACTTGCTGTTTTGGGAGATTTTCTTCTCCCTTGCTGGGGTATTGGGCAGATCATCAAAGCAGAACAGTTGGGAAAAACCAATCTGCAGGTCCTGAATGAGCAGCAATAGTGGCTGCTCACCTGAGCTGGGCCATGGCTGGGTCCCCTGTACCACACTCCCGGGCTGGAGTGCAGTGTATGGGGACTGCACTGGGGCTTCTGGTGGGCTTGACTGTTCCTGCCCCTGATGTTGTTCCTTGGGTTTTGTCCTGTTTAGTCCAGGCCCATTCCAGCCATAGTTCTGACCTTGGACCATGGGCTCCAGCTACCAGCTAGCAAGTGTTGGAGGGACTGGCTGGCTGGGGGGTGACCCAAAATCTCTTCTCCTTTCATGTGTGGGAGAGAACGCCCTGTGTGTGGGGACTGTCCGAGTGTGGGCCCGAATGATCCTCTGGATGTTGTACCCCCTGAAACTCATTGGCCAATCCTGCATTTGCCTCAAGGGCGGGGAGTGCTTTACTGGTCACACCAAGCAAGACTTTGCCAAAGAATTGTCTTTCCCCCAGGTACCAGGTTTCTGTAAATGAGCTCAGCATGACACTGGAGTGCTTAGAAAAAAACTGGCTCTGAACTTGCACAGGAATCTGGCCTGTGATGTGTGGGTCTGGTTTTCCTTTTTATTTTTTTTTGCCCAGCATCATGTTGTGCACAAAATATCTCAGTGCACCTCTTGCTGCGGGATTTACTGAGTACAAGAGTCACACAGACACCTTAAGGGGAGAACAAGACCCTGAGGAGGTTTTTTTCTGTCTGCTGTGGACTGAGGAGCCTTCATGGGGGTGATTGCAAGAATTCAAGTAGTGCTTTACAGTGGTTGTTTCATCTTATGCAAGCTGCCAGGGCCATCAAAGTGACATAATCTGCAGGAAAAGGAAGGGACTGCTAGCAGCATCGTCTAAAGGGACTCTGTTCCTCCACCTGCTCCTATTTGCTTTTTTCCTCCTACATTCACTCTTTGTTCTGCATTTGCAATTGAATTTTGCTTTCTGTGAGCCATATGCAAGCCTGGCAGGATCAGTGGCAGCTGCAGAGTCTGTGGTGGCCCATGTCCCTTCCTTGTTAGCAACCCAGCAAAGTGCAGTGCAACACACCAGGCTCCCCTGGCAGAGCTGTGTGATGCTTACCTGCCCCTCCCCTTGCAGTCTCCTCACCTGTTCCTTCCCTGCACACCTGAGCTGGAGGGGAGGAGCAGGGATTGGCTGCTGCTGGGGGCTCCTCCTTGCTTCATTTTTGCTCTGAAAGCCTGGGATTGGAGCTGTATTTATATCTAAATTAATTTTCCCGACTGTCCCACGTGCAAGTGAGGTGATGCTCTCGTGGCTGTCCTCTCACAGAGGAGAGCTGGTGGATGGCTGCCCTGGTGTGGGGCACTTCTCCATTCACAGCCTCCCCTTGCTCTTTGGCATCAGTGCCATGGTATTTGGAGATTCAGGTTTCTGGGAGCTGTTCTCTGCAATTTGCAAATTATTGAATCAGCTCAGAAACGGCTGCCCGAGGCTCCTGGCTCGGGTTTGGCAGGAATAGGATCAGACAAACCTTCTGGTCTGAAAATGTCTGCAAGTGCCTTGGCTGATTTACCCAGATCTGCAGGAAATTGCCACTTTCTCTGTTCCTGCAAGGGAGAGTAGGCAGCACATTTTGTAAAAGATAAAAACTTCTTTTCATCATTACTTGCATATCGAGCCTCACTGGCCTGGCCTGGCCTGGCCCAGTGGGAAGCCCTTGGCCAGTTGGAAGGATTCCAGTGTCTACAGAGGTGCAGGCAAAGCAGGAGTCAGATCCTTGCTGTCGGATGGGCAATGCAGGGACCCCACAGCCAGTGCAGCCAGGGATCCCCAGCTGGGATCCTGCCTGCTCAAGTGTGGGACGCTCTGAACTGTTCAACAATGTTTATTCAGTGTTTGGAGGAGCAATTAAAGCCAACCCCACTGGCAGCTAAATGTCACCTTTCTCGGAGCAGGGCTTCTCTGTGTGTGCAGGTGCAGGCTGGTAGTTTGCAGATATGTAATTTATTGCAAGAAATGTAGATTGAGAAAATGCTGCACTTTTTGTTTTTGCTGACTCTTGGGCTCCGATGTGAGAAGGCAACACTACTGAATAGGGATAGACTGAGCCAGGACATAGCAAGGTATATCAGTTTCTAGGGAAGATGTTCCATGGCAGGGGCTCTGCCCAAGAGTCTGGCAGCTCTGTAGCACTGGGTATCTTGGCTGGACCCCATGTCTGTAGGGGATTCTGGAGCCCCACGACTGTCTGGCATCAGTGGGAGCCTGCAGCAGTTCATGTCCTCTGCTGATGTCCTCCCTGGGATGAGTGATGATGCAGCGAGATCTTGCCTGCCTGGCATCCTGGGTTTGGGTGGAGAGCTGCTAAAAGTCAGGGCAAGGTTCTTCATTCAGGCACTCACTGCAGATTTTCAGGTGTAAACTCACAGCAAGGTGCCCTTGTCTGTGTTGCAAAAAACCCACAATTTTGGGTGAGGTTTTTTTTGCGACTTGGTGAGCAGCTGGTGAGGGCTTCTGGTCACTGCTGCTCTGCCTGGTGTGTCAGCAGCTGCTTGTGTCCCGGGAGCCAGGGGTCAGTCCCAGTTGTGGGGGGGAATGGAGAGGAGCCATGCCAGAGGGAGGACGAGCAGCCTGTGCCCCGCTCCCACTGCCTGCTGTGGACAGAGCTGAGCCCAGGCAGGGGGAGGATGGAAAGTGATATAGAAGCACAGTCGCCTCTGAAAACTTATGATACTAGGCATGGAATATTAAACAAACTAAAAAGGAAGCAGCTGGCAAGGTGATGCCCATCAAGGATAAAAAATTATGAGTCCAAAAATAGAGGCTGTTAATTTGCAGGAGAGTCACTGCTGACCTTCTCAAGGATGAGGCATCTGACAGGCAGAACTTGCTGCTGCAGGAGTTTGGTACCTCCTTAGGCCAGGTTTAATCTGTGGAATTAAGCATAGGCGTACGGGCAACCTGGGATGCTCTCATCTCATCGCATCTTGACAGAGACAGAGCTAACCACATGTTTTGGGGTATTTCACCATGTCAGGTAATATGTTGACATCTCCCCTCCCCACCTGTGATTTATCTAAATGTACTGTGTTGATTTAGAGCTTGTCTGGGAAATAAATCAGATGGACGAAGTGGGGAGGTGGGATGCATTAGGGGTTTTTCATTAGGCTTTGGCTTGAGAGAGCATGAGACAAGTGTGCACTCGGAGTCAGAGTCTGGATGGGAGCACTCCAAGGGTCCAGGCAGCCTTGGCTCTGTGCTGAATAGGACATTTAAATCAGAATTTCAATGTCTGTGGGGTTTACCAAATACAGGATATTAATTTGAAGATGCTTTAGGACTGTGATCAGGGATGCTTTAAAGAGAAAGATCTCACCTCCCTTGCTGTATTGGGAACTTACCAGTACCCATGGTTTCCCCCAAAATGGGGGGAAAAAATCCCCATTTTTTCCCCCTTTGGAAGGAGCCAGGAGAGCAGCCCTTAGCATGTAAACTACGCCTCCCTGAGAGCTGCAACAGGTACTCCCCAAGCACATTCCCAGGATGGGGCTGGGATGGCTGGGGTGATCTCAGTCTCTGTTCAGAAACCCTGCAGTTGGCCCTGCCATAACTGCATCAAGGTATTTCCTTAATTAGATTTACTAAGTATGCAGGATTCTATTTCTCTCTTTTTCTTCCCTCATAATTGAGAACATGAGAAAAACAAAGAAATAAAATTACAGAAGTGATGCCCTCGTTTCCTTCTGGAGAGGTTGGTGTCTGGCTGCGTGGCTCCGGAGGATGCTCCGGCCCCTCCTGTGCACTGGTGCCTGGCTGTGGCCGTGGCCAGTGTGGACACGTGGGCATTTGGGGCAGGTAGATCCTCCTCGTACCTGCCAGGTGCCCCCTTAGGGAGCAAACGCAGCCCTGTGACCTTTGGTTACATTGTGGATGCTGGAGCTGCGTGGCTCCTGTGGTGCCAGGTAGAGGCAAGCGTGTGGGGAGCTGCTCGGCCTCCCCAGCGCCTGTCCCCACTGGCGTGGGCACCTGCCACCACTGCCGTGCTTCAGGCTTGGCAGAGACTCACACCCCCGGTGTCAGCTGGGTCCTGGGTCACAGTGCAGCTGCTGTGAGCCCCTGCTGCCTCCGGGGTCCCTTCAGGGGATATCTGTGCCGGTGCACAGACAGACATGTTAATCTTCCTCCTGGTTCATTTATTATCCCCTGAGGGCAATCAGCTGGGGAAATGCCGGCCCTTGACCCCAGCGCTGGTGGCGGGCTGAATCATCGACCTCTGTGGCTGGACTTTGACTTAACAGATTCACAGCGCAGAGGCCGTTCCAAGCAGTCGTTGGGGATGGGCTTGTTTTGCTCTTCTGGAACTGCAGGAGCAGTTCCAGCAGTTTGGCCCCAAAGAAGCAGCCAGCATGTGACAGAGGAACATGTTGTTAAGTTCGGTGATTTTATAATACTCAGACTGATGCTATGGCAACCCACTACAAACCCCAGATGAAATCAAATTATTTCTGCGCATCCCTGTAACTTTAATCTTTTCAAAATTGTATCTGTTTTATGCCTTTGAGGCCACTGTACAGCTGAGTGCAATCAGGCAGAGCTCAGGATTCAAAGCAAGGAGAGCAGAGAATGAGTGGTTTGCTCTAGATCAGGCTGTGCTTTAGTATCCTAGAAAGTCAAAGAGCAAACAAGGAAAATCTGTTATCCTCGGCATTTTTCAGCAGTAGAGACATGGTGAGGTTGTGGAGAGCTGAGAAGGAAGGAGCTTGATAAATAGTATGGGTGAGTAGGACAGGAATTCCTCTATTGCCCAACATTGCTCTTAATTTTTTGCATTGAAAAACTGGAAGATGCCAGGAGCTCAGATGAGGTATAACAATGTCAATTTAACCTGCTCTGATATGAAAAAGAGATAAAGACTTATTTTGGTTTGATGTAATGCGAAACATCAGTTCTTGGACTGGATTCACATTTGGACGCAATGCAATGGGTATTTCCCCCAGTGCTTCTGGCTAAATCCACGTTGCTTGCACAGCCCATGTGGTGCCATGACCCCCCTGGTGTGAATAGGATGATGGCTGCTGGCCCCACTTTGCCTTCCCAGCATCCCTGCAGCCTCCTTGCTGCATCCTTTCTGCCTCCCCACTTGATCCCCTCAGCATGTCCATGGCGCAGGGCCCTGCTGAGGAGGGGCTATGGGAACCACGCTTCCCCACGGCCCCGTGATTGTCACCTGCTGTCAAAAGTGCTGGGGCTTGGGAGGGCAGGGCCCGGGGTGGTGGGGCTGGCGGTGAGGGCACGTGTTTGCAGAGGTCAGGGTGCACTGTGTGGCAGGAGCTGGGTGTTTTGGAGAGGCCCTGGCATTGATGCTGTTGCCGTGCACGCGGCGCTATGCGGAGCCATCCTGGGGTGCTGCCATGGGAACCAAACCTTGTTATGGTGAGATAAACAGTTGGACATTTTGGCCTGGTTTCTGCAGGACTAACCTGGCAGGGACAAGAGGAAACTAAATTAAATCTCAGATTTTCTGACTCCCGGAGGAGCATCTGGCAGTGCTGCTGCGTGATGGTGTGGCTGCCTGCCCGGGAGCTGCTGGGTGAGAGGGATGGGAATTTTCTTCAGGAGAGGGCTGAGGCCATACTTTTCCAAAGCCTAGGGGACTTCTGGGGGGGGGCTGTCTTGGCAGCTCTGTGGCACAGGGGCTGCTTTCTGCTTTCCTGGGTTCTTGCATCTTCATGATGGCTCTTGGTACTTCTAAATCTGGTGCCAGGTGCTGTGTTGGTAAAGGGGCCCACAGCTGGGTGCCTCAAAGCCGTGCTGGGGTATCCCTGGGTGTCACTGAGCCTCCTTTGCTGCCAGAAGGCTGCTCAGCCAAACGTCGTGCCCTGGTGGGAAGGGTGCCAGAGGGAGGGAAACCATGGGGAGGGGCTGTCATAGGAACCCAGCCCTGCTGTGCCTGCGCCACTAGCAGGACATTATGATTTGCAGCCCACCCTGGGCACAGGCTCTTGTGATGACTTTTATCACCTGTTCACACTGTCTGCTGGGTTTTTTCTCAGATTCCAGTTAGGCTGTACAGGCAGCTGCACACCATGGCTTTGCCAAGGGAGATAACCCTTATCGCCTGCCTCGTGTGCTAGCTCAGGCAGGGGGGAGCTGACATGCCTGTGTTTGGTTTTCCAGGAAACAGGAGCTGCTGAACAGCACGGATGTGACTGTCCCCGAGCGGCCCCTGTCACCCCCGCTCACAGCCCCACCGACCATGAAGGTGAGAGTGCAGGTGCTGGGCCAGGGCCCTGGTTTTGGACAGCCAGGTTGGTGGGGAGCAGCGCTTCCACCGCAGCGGCTGCACGGATCAGGGCTGTTCCCAAAGGAGCAGCAGTAGGTGGTTTCTGGAATTCAGCCTGTTCCAATGCCATCCCCAGCCGCGGTGGGGCCGTGCGTGCAGCCCGTCCCACGCTGACACTCCCGAGTCGCGAGTGGCGATGCCAAGCCAGGCGCTGAGTCCTGGGGCTGCTTTCCTTCCAGTAATGCTTCCCAGCACAGTGCTGGGCTGCTCTGTGCCAGCCTGAGGCGCACACTGTGTCCCCACCATGGGCCCGGGCATCCTGTCGTGAGGCTTTGCTTCTTGGGCTGTGCATCCTAGCAGGCACCTGCCTATCCCCTGCAAACCCTCACCTGCTTCCTGCCCAACCTGTTCCAGGCACTTTGCCTCCCAGGGGAGCCACCCTTTGAAATAACAAGACAGCTGTCCTGCTGTGCCTCTGGCTTGAGGAAACATTAACAAAGGGAGGTGTGGGGCTGGGCAGGGATGGCCAGGCTGGTGCTCAGCCACTCTTGCTGGGTGCCCATGAAGAGGTCTGGCTGTGTGACTGATGCAGGTGGGGAGTGATGCCAGGAAGGTCGTAGATTTCTTCCAGGGCTTGCTGGTGAGTGCTGTGACACATGGAGGAGAGTGCTAGGGAGAGATGCTAGCACAGCTCTGCTTACTGCCCTTCATTTGTGGCAGCTCCCGCCTGGTGCAGGGTTTTCTTTCTGGTCCCTTCCTTTATGGTCTGGGAAAGCTGGCTTTAAGTGTGCCCAGCTCTCTGAAGGGCACAGACTGCTGCATGCTTTGCTCAGGACGTGTGGGCATTTTCTGTGGGACTCGCTGTAGCAGGTGGGGTTGTGACCCATGGGGTCACATCTCGGCTCTGGCTACTGGTAGAGCAGGACCTGAAACTATCCAAGAACATTTGTACCTGGAGATAAACAGAATCCAAATGAAGTTCAAACTAAGGAAGAGACTTTTAAAAGAGCATCCAGCCTGGGTACAGCGCTGTCTGAACCTGGGGTTTTTCTTTGTGGCTCCCGCAGGGGCAGTAGGTAAGGACAGGTATGATCTAAAGCTGAAACAGCCCGGGCTGTGTCCAAGCCACAGTAGCCCCACCTGTGCTGGCAGCCAGACTGCTCATGCTGTAAATCCAGCCTTTGCTCACCAAATATTTTAAAGGAAAAAGTCTCTCTCAGGCTTTTTCTTTCATTTTAATTTCTTCATCTCCTCCTCTGTTTTTTTTCTCTATTTTTTTTGTCTTTTGAGAAATTCAGTCTGTTCTAAGAGCTAACTAAAAATCATGCCCTGTGCCTTTCCTCATGACCCCTTTTTTTGCCCTAAATCACGCATGTTTCCCCAGAAAACCGTTGCTGACAGTCGGTAGGGTCGGGGCTGCTTATGCCGCTTTTCCCTTTCCCCTCAGGCTGGCAGCGCTACTGTGACCCAGCCTCTCCTGGAGCAAACCGGGCTGCATGAAAGGAGGGCTGAGAGAAGGGATGGGGCGGGCGCGCCACGCCTCCAGAAAAGCCACTTAGGGGTTTACTGGGAGTGCCGCATTTGCAGGCGTAGTTTGGCTGGGTAATTTATTTGTGTGACAAGTCCGGCTTCCGCGGGTGCTGTGCTAAAGGAGTGGCCTCAGAGCAGCTGCACGGAGTACAGGCCACCAGCAGGACCGCGGCCCCGCTGGGCAGCGCAGGTCGATCCGGGTGGGAGCAGTGTTACCTGAGCTTCACGTCGCCGAGGGAGGAGAGCAAGGCTGAGCCATCAGGGCGGTCCTGGCAGCTCTCCCGGAGAGGTGATGGTGGGCTGTGCCCGCTCTGGTGGGGTTCTTGTCCCTGAGCCCCCTCTCCCCGTGTCGCCGAGGGTTCAGGGCCACTCACCCTGTGTTCAGTGGCTGCTCATCCTGTCCCCGGCACCGCGGATCTTGAGCCAGGCGCCAGAAACAAGGTTTCTAACTGGAGCAACTCAGTAATCTCTTTAGTTCCTTTGGCAGGTGGGGATTAACCCTGCCCTGGGCAACCCAGCGGCACTAACAGCAGCATCACCAGTGCTGCTTTTTAATCAATGCTGTTACCTAAGAACAGAAATTATTCAAGCCCCCTGATCAAACCGTGCACAAAGCTCGGCATTTGTCAGGGTCAAGGGCTTCTGCAAGGGCACGTGCAGCAATGGTGCTGAGCTCCAAGTTGGGCTGGATGGGAGCTCCAGGCGTCACAGCTGCTGGGTCACATTCAGGGAGCAGGACAGTGCTTGGGATGGGAGTCCAGTGTCCCTGCTGTGATGTGGCTTGGATTGGCTTGCCTTGTGTCTGCTTTTATTGAACAGTAGATTTCCTTCTTTTCTTTTCAGTCAGCAGAATTCTTCGAAATGCTGGAAAAAATGCAGGTGAGCAGCAGTGTGCATGCCAGTAACTCGGGATGTTTGCCCCAGCAGAGCCCCTGAGGGCAGAGGCCCTGCCGCTGTGCTGGGAGGCCTGTCCCAGGAACTGGCCTAGGAGGCCTGTCCCAGACCCCACCTTCCAGTTGCTTGGGTTGAGTTGATCCCATGTAGCAAAATACCTGCATGTTGGTGGACCAACCCCTTGTGTTGGTAAAAGCATCTAATTTATTTGATACATTCATTTTGTTTCTAACAGGCACCAAAACTGGAAGAACAGAGGTCTGGAAGCCAAAAACACAAGGTTGGTTGATTTTTGTTTCTTGAGGGGATCTCTTCAAGTGTCCCCACCTCATCTCAGAGGTTTAATGTGATTGTTAAAGACAGTCACTCAAAGGACTGGAAAGGATTTAGATGTTATCTAAAAACAAGGCACTGGTTGAATTGCAGAGATGGGAGCATGGTGCCTGTAAATCCCTAATCCAGCTTTATGTCCAGACTGGTGCATTTCAGCTTCCAGCTGTGCAAAGGGATTTGGGTTTGCCACCACACTGGGGCATTGCACCCCTAGACAAACTTCCTTTAGTCAGGACTTAGCCTGTGTTGACACCTTCCTGCGAGGGACCAGTGGGTGCTAGAGGCACTCCCTGCGGTGGGTAGACAGGGCTGGGGTGTTAAGGGACAGGCAGTGGGGAGCAGATGGTCATAGATGGTATTTTGGTTCCTTTTTCCAGGAAGACTACATCCCATACCCCAGCATTGATGAGGTGGGTGCCCTGAACACCTTCTGGTGAATGCCTCTCCAAAATTACTGATGCAAGAGGAATTGGTAGAGATTCTGTTTCTGAGAGGAGCTGCACAAAGCATGTTCCCCCTTCCCTATGTTTGTGGTTTTTGGCTTGTACCATGTGCCCTCTTCTGTGACAGAGAAGAGGTTTCAGAGAGGGGCTGGACTTGTCTGGTGCCAGAGCTGGGGTCTGCCACAGTTGGGAGGGCAAAACATGGGTCAATGAGCTCTGCATCCCACATCCACACCCCAGTCCTGCCTGGCCCCTCATGGCACATGTCTCTGCAGATCCTAGAGAAGGGTAGCCCATACCCACTGATCATCCTGCCCCAGTTTGGGGGATACTGGATAGAAGACCCAGAAAACCTTGGCACGCCCACCTCATCTGACAGCAGCATCTGTGAGGAGGAGGAGGAAAACCTCAGCCCCAGCACCTATGGCTACAAGCTGGAGTGCAAGGGAGAGGCCAGAGCCTACCGCAAGCATTTCCTGGGGAAGGTGGGTTCCTCCACCCCATAGGGCTCAAAGTTTCTTCGAATAAGAAAACTCTCCAATTATGAACAAAATGGGCAAGTTTTACAATCTTCCTCTTTGCAAGGAGTGGAGGCACTAGTGGGTTCTCAGCATTGCAGTAATGGCCACACATATGGCCTATGGCCCTGGCCCAACAGCCGCAGGTCTCCTGTGACACCAGTGGGGACACTGGCTGTGAGTGTCCTGTCCCTGGGGACCTGGGGCTCAGCCAGACACGGTGGCCTGTATGTCAGCCCCTGCCCTCTTGCTCACAGCCCTGGTCCTGGTAAGAGGATGCAACTGTGTGAGTGATGGGAGGGTGTTGGGGTAGCAGGTGAATGTACAGACAGTGTCCTTGCCATCAGCAAGTTGCTTCCTGGCTGCTAACGTGCTGTTTTCTATTTTTAGGACCATTTAAATTTCTACTGTACAGCTAGCAGCCTTGGAAATCTGATCCTTTCTATTAAATGTGAGGAGACAGACGGCACAGAATATTTAAGGGTTATACTCAGGTATGGGAAAAAAAAATCTTTGTTTAACAAAATATTCTCTCTTTGGGAGTCCTTGGTTCTAGTCCTACAGCAAATGCTTGAGCTGGACTGGCAGCACATGCTGGGGATCTGGGTGGGATGAGAGGCAGTGGCAGCATCCCTGTGTTTCTGTGCTGGGACTGCCTAAACCTAATAATGAATGTGAGACTTTGATCTGTTGCCACTGGAATTGAATGTAAACCTCTGTGGGTTTAATCCTCCCTGTGACACCAGTCACTTCTCTCACCATCCCTCCATAAGCTGACAGGACACAGCATGTCTGAACCATTGTGTCATTTTCCTCCAAACTATGAATATTTTAAGAGCTGCAGAGATGAGAAGACAAATTGAGCCTTTTCTCACTAACCAGGCCAAACAAATGCAACATAACAGCGTATCACAATGGCGCATGTTGCTTCGTTGCAGACACTCTCTGACACCTGTCTACTCATTATTGGTTCTTTTCTAGGTCCAAAGTGAAGACATTGCATGAAAGGATTCCGTTGGCAGGATTCAGCAAACTCCCAAGTATCCCCCAGATTGCAAAGGTGAATTGCTGGGCTTGGCTGGAACCCATGCAGCAAAGCCTGTGCCAGTACACATCAGGCAGCACTGGGATGTGTTGGGCAGCACTGGGATGTGTTGGGCAGCAGTGCCTGGGCTCTCAGAACAAGTGGCACTTTGGTGGTGTTGTGTGCTGGCCCTGCTGTTAGTTTTCTGCTGATCCCAGGCAAGGAGAGAAAATGGTGCTCATTTGAGATGGAAGGACCTGGGACTTGGCTTGCTGCATCCTCAGTTTGGGCCAGCCAGGCCATGGGGCAGCCCAATAAAATGATGTGAAGTGGGGAGCTCCTGCTATCAGAGACTGTATTTGGCTGCTTTGTTAGATATTCATGGCCTGAAGTTTTGGCCAAGGACTTGGCACTGACTGCTCTTTCCCCTGCCCACAGGCCTTCTGTGACGATGCCTCCGGGCTGAAGTTTAACCCAGTTCTTTACCCCAAGGTGAGGTAACCTGCCCAAGTTGATTGTGTGAGAGCCACTGTTGAAAACTTCTAGCTTAATTATGTGGGAATTTGGCTTCTTTCCCCCTTCCACTCCCCTGGTGCTGCTCAGTTGTTGTTGTACCCTGCTGAAGCTCTGGTGCACTCTCCTCACCCCTCACCATGTATCTTTTGGCTATCACATTTTGAAACACGCCTGATGAAACAATTGGCATTTTGCTTTCTTACAGGCATCCCAGATGATAGTGTCTTATGATGAGCATGAGGTCAACAACACGTTCAAATTTGGTGTGATCTATCAGAAGTTCAGGCAGGTGAGTTGTCGCCATGCTGCTTTCATGGAGCACGTTCCTGCACACCACAGATCCATATTTCACGAGCACAGACTCTGATGTTAATTCTGCCACATGCAGCACCTCGTGCCACTGGAGGTACTCACTGACAGTGTTTCTTGTTGCTCAGATGTTTTCCCCACTCATTAAAAAATTATATGACTGAAAAGTCTCAGTGTGGAAATCAGCCCACAAGCTGCTGTACGGTAAAGCGGATGTGAAAATGGATTTTAGCAGGAGTGGTATTTTAATCAGATATATGTTTAGACAGCTAAACAGCTACGTTTGTCTGGAGAACTGTGGGCTTTAAAGAGAGATGCTTGCTGAAAATGCTGTCATTAGCAGGGAGACTCTGAATGGGGAGTGCAGAGCTCAGCCTCAGAACTCACTGGGAATTACTCTGACAGGCACTCTAATTATCTTACTGCATTTTGGGCTGGATTGAGTGACTCATGCAAGGCTGTAATTAGGGTCTCATTGTTTTGAAATACAGCAAGTGGGAGATGATTAGGGATTTCTCAACAGAGAAATCTCACTTCTGGTTTGGTATTTCCTGAATATTATCCTAAGGTCCTTGCTGAGGCTCAGAAGAGGCTCTCAGCAGCTTTACCATAGGCTGTCCTGGGCACTAAGCAGGCTCTGACAGCCCATGGATGGTGCTGGTGGCTGGTGGTGAATGTGGTGGTGCCAGCTGGGGAGCAGCCTGTGGCCATGCAGGACCCCATGGAACAAGGTGCCAGTGAGACCCCAGGGACCCCATGTATGGAGCTGAAGATGGCAGGGGATTGGACAGGCAGAGAAATTTGGGCTGTCAGCAGATGTACCCTGTGTTTTGTAGACCCAAGAGGAGGAGCTGTTTGGCAATAATGAAGAGAGCACTGCTTTCAAGAACTTCCTAAGTTTTCTGGGAGACACCATAACTCTCCAGGACTTCAAAGGGTAAGTTAGATGAAAAGGATGATTTTACAAATACATTAACAAGAGACCATGTCATATGTAAAAATATCTACGTGTGAGAACAGAAGTCATCTCGCTCATGAGCGGGATGTGTGGAGCAGAAGCAAATATATCTTTGGCTTGTTTTTCAAAGCTGGGGGAGTTTAAAAAAAAATTGGAGCTGCCAAGAGAGAAAACCTTCTTTTTCTGCAGCTTTGAGATTGTGCTAAAATCTGGCTATATTCAGTCATAGATGGAAGGAAGTCTGTGGAAATGTGCTGTGCCCAGTGTCGTGGCTCAGCTATGGGTGCCTCTGGGGCAGTCACTGCAGCAGCCACAGTGCAGGCAGAGACCCCCACTGCTGGTGAGAGATGGTGAGGCCACAGCTGGTGCCCATGCCTGTAGTCAGCCCTGGCTGACCAGCCCCGCTTTTTGCGCACCCTGTATTTCAGGCTGGTCACAACGATGGTTAGTTACCACACATGATGCACGGTTTGTTCTTTCCCATTTACTCACTGCCAGACAAAGATAAATGAGCTGGGCTGTTCCATCAGCCTGTCCCCTGACAGCTGCTGGTGCTCTCTGTGAAGCTTTCAATTAATATCTCTTGGTTTCTCTTCGCCTTTCCCTTGATCTCCAGTTTTCGAGGAGGCCTGGATGTCAGCCATGGGCAGACGGGAGTGGAGTCTGTGTATACGATGTTCAGGGACAGGGAGATAATGTTTCATGTCTCTACAAAGCTGCCTTTTACTGAAGGAGACACGCAACAAGTAAGAGAGGTTGCTTGCGCGGAAGGGTCTGAGTGGGGATGCACTGACACTGCCCTGCCCAATGCCATGGGCACTGCCAAGCCCTGGCACCGTGGGAAGTGGCCGCTTGTCTCCCCAGCCCAGGACTGGCACTTGCTCCTGCAGGAGCAGAACCACCTGGTTTCACTGACCCCATGTTCTCCCTTTTGGTTTAGCTCCAGAGGAAGAGGCACATTGGCAATGACATTGTGGCAATTATCTTCCAAGAGGAGAACACGCCATTTGTCCCAGACATGATTGCCTCCAACTTCCTGCATGCTTACATTGTGGTGCAGGTGGAAAACCCCGAGGCAGATAAGACAATGTACAAGGTGAGGGCAGTTCCAGTGTGCACCTACCCATTTTTGCTTCAGCATCTTTAGACAAGGGCATGGAGTGACAGGACAAGGGGGAATGGCTTCTCACTTGCCAAAAGGTAGGGTTAGATTAGAGATTAGGAGGAAATTCTTCCTTTGGAGGGTGGTGAGGCCCTGGCACAGGGTGCGCAGGGCACTTACCCTTGTGCTCAGTGATGCAGTCAGTGTTAGCTCTGGTGGGGACTTGTACCTCTGTGCTGAACACACACACACACAAGTGTGTTATGTATGCATTATTACATAATGTGCATGTATACAGGCATCAGTGCATAAAATACATGTTTGTAAAATAGCTCATTTGCTACAGTTTTGATGGTCCTCAGTGTTTGCATGTGCCTTGGAACAGTCTGACATATCACCTGAGTGTAGGTGGCATAAATGCTGTTATCCTGCAGCACCCGTGGGAATAATGTGTCTCTTGACTCCTCAGGTGTCAGTTACAGCCCGGGAAGATGTTCCCTCCTTTGGCCCACCCCTGCCGAGCCCACCGGTGTTTCAGAAGGTAGGAGCTGAGAGGGATGCATGTTCCAAGCTATAAAAAAATTGTTGTGCATGTCTGAGATGTTTCCAAGCACATTAGCTTGAGGAAAACAGGACTTCTGGAGTTGATCTGCATTAATTTTGGTTTCCTTTGAGGCCCCTGGTGCTTATGGTAGGGTGAGTGCCATGCAGTGCTTCATGGCATTACTTGAGCAAGGTGGCAGCAGCTGTGGTGCTGAGGCACCTGTGTTGGTGCAGGTGGGCACCTCAAACCCATCTGGGGTTTTTCACCAATGCTTCCACATTCTG
This sequence comes from Anthoscopus minutus, assembly GCA_013399455.1. Lineage (NCBI taxonomy): Eukaryota > Metazoa > Chordata > Aves > Passeriformes > Paridae > Anthoscopus > Anthoscopus minutus. The sequence goes on along the minus strand of VWYI01004135.1, from coordinate 238,812 downwards.
GAGGGTCTGCTGGGTGCTGTGAGCTTGGGTTTTGGGTTGGTACAGCTGTGGTACCAGAGATACAGAGAATGTTAAAATGATGGGTGTTTTCCACCTTGGTTCTCTCCCTTCAGAGCCCTGAGTTCCGGGAGTTCCTGCTGACCAAGCTCATCAATGCTGAGAATGCCTGCTGCAAGTCTGACAAGTTTGCGAAGCTGGAGGTAACGCTGCCCACGTGTTCCTGCCTAGAACATGGTTTGGAGAGTTCTCCCATTCCTCCTCCAAGCCACCCTTTCATGCTGAACTGGGTCAGTGCTCGCAGGGATGAGAGCATGATGGCCGTGGGGCAGGCACTGCCCTCAAGGAAGCACGAGCTGGTGTCACGTGGATCCGTGTCCCTGCTCCTCCCTTGGAGCTCCTGGCTGAGTCCTCTCTCCTGCAGGACCGGACACGCGCCGCCTTGTTGGACAACCTTCATGACGAGCTCCACGGGCACACACAGACCATGCTGGGGCTGGGTCCTGAGGAGGACAAGCTGGAGAATGGGGGTCATGGAGGCTTTCTGGAGTCTTTCAAGGTAAAGCCCTGCCCTTGCCAACAGCAGAGCTGAAATGCATCTGGGGTTGGCAACACGCATGTTTGGGGACAAGAGGTGTCCCCTGAGGGTACAATGGCAAGAGGAGGTCGGGACTGCTGCCACCAGTGCCCGCTCAGCCTGCCAAGTGCCTAAGCTGGTCTCAGTGGGAGCCAGCAGAAGCTGGCACAGTTGCATTATTGGTGTGTGTCCCCATTGGAGGCTGACTTCTGACTTCTCCAGAGCTCCTGAGCACTCTACCAGCGTGCTGCAGCAGTTTTTGTGTCCCCAGAGGGGTCTCAGTCCAGGCCCAGGCCCCTGCTACAGGGTGTGCCTGCAGCTGGGCTCTGCTGTGGCAGGTCATGTCCTGCTCATGTTCTGGCTCCCAGCTGCCACTGCTGTGGGACAGGGATCAGGAAGCGTGCCTGGGGCAGTTGCCACAGCAAGTGGGTGGGAGATGGTGGTCATTGTGCTTAAAACAGAAGGTAGAAAGAAATGTGCTGGATGTGGAGGGGGGAAGTGGTGCTGAGTGTGCCAGGGAGAATGGGTGAGTGTGAGGGAAAGCAGGTGATGTGGGCTGGAGGAGAAGGAATGGATAAAGTGCTGTGGAGGAGACTCTGAGCAGCCACTGGCAGTAGGGACAGTGACTGGCTGGGCAGCAGGGGCATCCCTCGAGATGGAGGGGCAGCACCTGGGTCTGAGGGTAAGGGCCATTGCCAGGTGTCTGTAGTGCAACTGCTCTCTAGCACAGAGGGGGCTGGCACTGGGTGGCCATCACTGGCTGGGCAGGGAGGCTGTCCTGGCTGCAGCTGTGCTGGGACAACTCCTGCAGTGATCTCAGGTGCCATTATTTCTATAGCATAGAGAAGTGAGACTGGTGAATGAGTCACCTCATCCTGTACCTGGAGGATGGGGTTGGGGAGGAGGGATGCACAGCTCCACAGAGCCCAGGAGGGGGACACAGCTCTTCAGACCCCACTGCAGAAGCTCCAGTGTGTCCTGTGCCAGTGTGAGATGTGTAGGAATGGAACTGCTGTGCAGCAGTCATACATCACAGCATTCATGTCAGGGTCTCAGCTGAGGTTACACAGTGATGTTCTGGCACACTTTGTGTGTATGAGGAGACAGACCGTGCTCTCTTGGCATTGCAGGGAGTGCTGGGGTGGGAGGTGAGCCCCGTGGTTCGTGGTGGGCTTGTGCCCACGCTGCTGGGCTGCCTGCTGGCTTACGGCCTGCACCGCACACTGCTGGAGTGGCATGGGGAGCACACAAGGTAAAGGAGGGCTGCAAGGGCCGAGACCTGGTCCCCATCGTATCTTTGTGCCTGCTGCCTTGCACCTACGACCCAGCCTAGAGGCCCATCCCTTTGGCCAGGTGACCAGTTCTTAGAGATGAGCCGAGCTCAGTTCTGCTGGGCTCTGAGTGAGTGAGAGGTGGCTTTGCCTCTTCTGTGGGGAAAGGAGCCGCTCCTCAGGGCTGGGATGCTGGGGAAATCTGCAGTTCCACAGCCCTGGGCAGGAGACTGCAGAGTGTGAGTACCTATGGCTGCTGTTTTGCAGCAAAGCAACTGGACACTTTTACCTAAGAACAATGTCAAATTGTGCATGAATTGCTGCTGACACCAATAAATTCAGTCTGATGGACTCTGGCTTGATGTTCATTATTGGAAGGGCAGGAGGGGCTGTTGGGGCTGTGGTCTTCAGCACTGGAGGCCTGGTGAGAGCTCAAAGCTGCAGCTTCTTCTTACCCTGGTACAGGTCCAGCTGTGGCTCCATGCACCTGGAGTCAGCAGCAAGCAGCCTGCATGCTGCAGGTGCAGTGCTAGCACCTCCAGGTCTGCCATGGCTCATTCACTCTTTAGCCTGGACTGGGATTCAAGGGCTGGAGGAACAGCAGCCATGGCTGAGGGAATAGCTGAGAAGGAGAATAGCGCAGAAGGTAGCTGATGTGAAGAGTGACGGAAGGGGGATGCTTGACAGCCAGACAAGAATATCAAAGGGAGCAAGGAGGGCCTGTGACTGCTGTGAGGCCAGTGCTGCACAGCTCACTTCAGGTTCTTCCTGAGGCGGACAAACCAAGCCAGAAGCCACAGCAGGAGTTCAGGCTAACTGTATTCTGAAGCAGTAGCTTACTGAAGAACATAAGCACTTCTATGTGGCTGTGAAGCCTTCAGCTCAGGGGCTGTTTTGGTACTGGCTGGAGAGGTGAAGGAGAGGTACAAGAAAGGCAGGAGAGGATCTGTTCTCTGAGTCCAGGGAGAATTGTGCACACAAACATGGCTTATGACTTGGCTGTGGTCCCCATTCCTGCTGAAGAGAGTCTGGGAGGTTGGCCAGGCAGGAAGCAGGGCTTGGGGCTTGTTGTCTGCACCTCCTGGTCCCATAGCTGCAGCCCTTGATATCACAGAACAATGGGGAAAAATCTGATCCTGTGATGGCTGTGGGGCTCTCCAAGGGTAGTCCGAGATCAGCTGCACCTGCCAGGGCTGCCACGAGCTGTGGTGTTGTTGGGGTGTGCTTGCTCTTGGGGAGGCACAGACAGGTTGCTCTCCCTTGTGCCTGGGGAACACCTGAGGCTGGGGAGGAGTTCAGGTGCAGCACCCCACTGGGTGGTGATGACCTGCTGTCCCCTGTCCCCTCTGCCACAGAGAGCCATCCGGGTGCGCAGCCACTCCATGGAGACGATGGTGGGCAGCCAGAAGAAGCACCATGGTGGTGGCATCCCAGGCAGCCTCAGTGGGGGCATTGCCCACAACAGCGGCGAGGTGACCAAGACCACCTTCTCGGTGAGCATGTCCACATGTCCCTCTGCTCCTCCATCCTACTGTTCCTTCCGCTTCCCACCTACTCACCCTGGCAGGACAGGCTTGTCACTGCTACAGCCTGGCAGTCCCCTGCATAGGCAGCAAGGGTAAGGGTGAGAGGGAGATTTGAGCAGGCTGTGAATTTGGATGCTTTGTTCAAGTTGGGTTCATTTTGCAGAAGAACCAAAGATAAGCTTCCTGGGGTTTTGGCCTCAAGAGGAAATAGGAAAGAAGATCTGGCTTTATGTGTTTTTCGAAGTGCAGGCAGTGCAGTTCTTGCAGGATGTTTAGCATCTCAACTCCCAGGAGAGAGCTGTGCTCTCAAACCCGGATTGTTCTCTGCTTTCAGCCACCTGTCCCAGCTGCTGCTGCCAAGAACCAGTCCAGGAGCCCCATCAAGCGCCGGTCAGGGCTGTTCCCTCGCCTGCACACGACATCGGAGAGCCAGGCGGAGAGCAGGACAAGGTGGTAAGTTTGTGGTGGTACCTATAGAGTACCTGCCACTCCCACAGTTTATAGGTGGTGTTAGGTAGTACAGTTTGACTATCCTTTTAAAGTCTTTTGTATAACTTGTGCAACCTGTCTCTTTGTGCCCTCAGCGACAGTGTTTCTGGAGCCCAGAAGACACCAGATTTGGGACATTCTTCCCAAGAGATGAAATCTGAAACCTCATCCAACCCCAGCTCCCCTGAAATATGCCCCAACAAAGACAGGTGAGCCAGGAGGAGCCCATCCTCCTTCCACCACAGCTCAACAGACATCAAGGAATTTGTCAAACAAAACCATATCTAAATTTTACTATAAATAAGTTTGATATTAAGGGAGAAAAGACTGGTGGTGATTCATGAGCACAGCTCGTTTTTGGTCTTTACAATGAAGAGCAAAGAAGAGCATCATTTGACCGAGGTTGCCCAAATCCCCAGGGCGTAGAAGGCTGCTGTGCCTGTCCCTCCCTGCCAAGGCAAAGTCAGCTTCACCTACGGCTTCCTGCTGGGCACCCACGCAGTGCCTTATCCCATGCCTTTGGAAGTGATTATGTGCTGAAGCACCCCAAAAGGCTCCTATGGCAGCACTTTGCTCCAGTGGTGTGCAGGAGGGTCTGTCCCCCTGCCACAGTCCTAGGGACACGCTTCCCTGGTGACAGCCACGCGCCCTTCCTTCCGTTCCGCCTCTCTCTAGGCCTTTTATCAAGCTGAAAGAGAACGGGCGGTCGAACATCTCCCGTTCCTCCTCCAGCACCAGCAGCTTCAGCAGCACAGCGGGGGAGAGCGAGACCCTGGAGGAGTACGACAGCGTGGTAGGTACCAAACCCTCCCTGCAGAACACTCCTCACGCCCCTTGGCTCCCTGCTGCCTCCAGAGCTCTGGGCTCTGAGGAGAGAAGTGTCTGCCAGCCCCCAGGTGCCTCCTTACTGCTGACATGGAGAGGCTTAACCCCATCTCTGGGTGTGGGGAGGAAGAAGGTGTGCCTAGTGGGACATCCTTGGAGGTGTGTAAGGCCAGGCTGGACAGGGCTGGGAGCTGCCTGTGCTAGTGGAAGCTGTTGCTGCCCATGGCAGAGACGGTCTGATTAGATGGTCTTTAAGGTCCCTTCCAAACCAAGAACCCAAACCATTCTGTGATTCTGTGACACCCCAGTGAGCCTTGGAATGCCCTGGGAAGAGCTTGGTCTGCTCGGGCTGATAGTTTGCAGTGGGCATGGGTGCAGTGGGGCATTGGCAGGGTGTGGAGGAAGATGTGACTGCAGGAAAAGCCATGTCCTGTCTCTCTGAGCAGGGAAGCCAGCCCTCCACTGCGTCACCATTCAAGCAGGACGTGTTTGTCTACAGCGCTTCACCCAGCAGTGAGAACCCCGGCGTGGGGGCCACAGCCACCCCTGTCATCATGAGCAGGAGCCCCACAGGTGGGTGATGGGCAGACTGGCAGGAGGCACCAGCTCTGCCTTCACTCCTGGAGCCACCTGAAGCCCCTGTGTTCCCATAGTGGTGGGTTGGAATGGGGTCTGTGGCTCTGGGATGGAGGAGCCCCACCCAGCCTTTTCCTGGTCCCAGGGTGAAGCAGCAGCTGTGCTCACCCTGGCAGGACAGGCACCCATCCTGACAGGACTGTTCTGGAGAGATGGCCCTATGTGCTGTAGTGCTATACTTCCATGGGGAATTGGTTTTATTTCTCAATTAGAGTGCAGAGGTGGCTCTGGCTGTGGCTTTGTTTCCTCTGTCTCCCCTGAAAGGCATGAGCAGTAGTTGTGGAAACTGTCTCCAGAGGCTGAGCCATGACTCACAATTACTTAATCAACAAGCAGCTTCCCATGGTCTTGGCTCCATTTGTCTCCTGCCAACCCGCTCACCAGCTCCACCCATTTCATTTGTGATGATTTGCACCATGAGGTGCAGCTCAAAAGGGCAGAACAGGTAGGAAGAGCTCTTTGCTGGCCCATCTTGTGGTGATGGTGCAGCGAGACAGGGGTGGCCGCAGTCACCCCTTGCCCACAAATCCCCATGGCTCTGATTCTTGAGCCACAGAGAGCCTGCCACGAGGTACCACTGTCCTTGTGAAGACACTCTGTCAGCTGAGGAGCTGTTTTTGAAGCAGCCAGGAAGCACAAACAGACCCAAACAGCTCTGTAACTGGCAGTGTTGCAGGCAAAATGGGACTGTGGAGTGCAGGCAGGCTTTTTGTGTCTCGGCACCCCACAGGTCCTCCTTCTTATTTCATTAGTGATTTTCTGAACCCTTAATCCAGCCCCTTTTAATGCTTGAAGTGTTTCATTTTTCCTGCCAAGAACATGGAAATCCACCCATACATTATATGGATCAGTCATTCCTTGTAGCCTTTTCAGTGGCATTTTCAGGAGAAAGACTGTGAAATGTAATTAAGCCTCAATTTGTTCCATCGCAAACACTTAATGTACAGCTTTTGCCAAACTTTCAGCCAAGGCAGACTAAATATTGGTAGCACTCCTGACAGCCTATTAAAGTGCCTAGCTGGGTGAATGCAGCCAGTACTACAGCAAATATTTTTGTTCACAGTTTATTATTTTTATTCTTTGTTTGTCCTCTTCTCCCAGCAGATATAAAGAACAGAAACTCTCCAAGGTCCAACCTGAAGTTTCGCTTTGACAAGCTCAGCCATGGCAGCTCCAGCTTGGTAGGTGCCAGGGCTCTCACTGGTGGGATGCTGTGCAGCTGTGTCCTCCCTGCCCGGCACAGGGGTCTGGGCCCTGATGGTGGCTCTGGGGCTTGTGAGGGAGAAAAGGGAAGGGATTTTGTGACTTCTTGCCCCTTTGTTTGCAACCCATATTCTGCAACCATGTTCTATTCTTTCATACAGAGCCACTAGCAGGAGGAAGTCATGCACTTGTCACAGGTGAGTGTTGGTATGTTTTGTTTTGTGCAAAAAGGCTGGGGCCAGCTGTGTTCAGCCAACTGTGGCTGCTCACACTACTTGTTATTGGTTATGGGATCCATACTGTACTTTAGAGCACCTTAAACACTGCTGTAGGTGAGTGAGGGAAAGGGCAGGGATTAATGACAGGTCTGCACCCACCGGTGCTGCTGTGTAGTTTTACCTGTTCTTTCTGGAGCACCAAGCTCCTGTGCCTGCTCCCAGGGTCAGGTGCTCCAGCCCAGCAGGTTGCATTTTCCCCAGTAAACCTTTCAAACACTGGTGCCCATCTCCAGGATTGCTGCATTGTGCCCTGGACAGTAGAAAAGCAGTGCAGGCCCTTACCCATTCCAAAAATCTAAGGCGAAACAGAAGATTCACAAGATGGATTTCATGGGCAGAGGTAAAGGTAACTCAGTGGGATTTACCTGGGTTTCTTCTCTTCCATGAAATTAAGGGTATCATTAAGAAGACCCAAGCTGAGCAGAAGAGCCCATAGAACTTGAAATGAGAGAAAGTTACATTTCTGAAAGCATGGGTCTCAAAGAGCTGAGATTTTAACCCCTTCACTGACAACCTGTGAATGATGGGTTGCCTGGCAGTTTGGTGAAGGGCACTGCTGTGGCTTCAGCTCCCTCCCTGCGACAGGGAGCCAGCACCTTTATTAGCCAGCACCTCAGGGGTGAGAATATTCTCCTTCCATACTCCTGACACTTTTGTCCTTTTCTTCTTTGCACAGAATGTTTCAACAAAGGGAAAAATCTTCAATACCCCATGGGACCACGCACGCCCCAGCCATGGGCAGCGAGGAGCCCTCACCTGCTGGCTGCCCGCTACACCAGAAAAGAGCTCTCACCTTGCTACAGCCCTGTCCTGACAGGGACCAGCCACCTTCTCACCTGGTGTCCCCCTGTCCAGCACACGCCCTGTGCCCTTGCTCTGCGTGCAGGAGCGGATGTGTCTCTGACTGTGCTGCACACACGTGTGGCCAGGGCCATGTCCCCTTCTGGTGCTGTGCTGGGTCACCCTGTGGCTGCCCACACGTGCTGCAGCTGGTGGCACTATCCGTTCGCCTTGTCCCTGGGTTGCCTGGCAGCTCCTTTAGGGCAGAGGGGCAGCAGGAGAGATCTCTGCATAGTTTAGGTCCCTCCATGCTTTATTTGCAATTATGAGTGGGGAAACAAGGGGTTATGTTTGTTTTTTTGAAGGGTGGGAGGTCAGGCCAAAATTAGGTGTTAGTGGCGCTGGGGCAGTTTGCCCTCTGCCATCGTTTGCTGTTGCTCTTCTCTGGGGGCAATGGGGCAAAACCTCCCTGGAGGAGTCCTGGGCAGCTCTCCCTGGAGTGAGGCATGCAGTGTCTCTCCAGCCATACCCCAGCTCCTACCTACACCCCAAAACTCTTGGGGCAGAGGCAGTTCCCCACTCCAAACTTGCTCAGTTTCTTGCACAAGAAGCAGGTGAGTGACTTGGCCCAGGGAGTGGAGCTGGGGACTTCAGCCAGCTCATCCTCCTAGGTGGGTTTGTCCTCCCTGCTTTGTCCCTGCCTGACACTGAGCAAAGTCCTGGGAAAGCTGTGGTATACTGCAGCTTTAGCTTTTCTAAGTAATAGAACTGGAAGCAGAGGGGATTTACCTGCTTGGCTCTGCTTTGCCCTATGTCTTGGATCACCAGGCAAGCAAATGAATAAAACTCCGGTGATTTGTGAGGCATTAGGCTGCTCCAGCCCTTGCAGAGTCTGTCCTGCTGCTTTTGAGCAAGTTCCTGTTATTCTGAAAGGATTATAGATTCTGCAAGGTAACTTTCCCATAATGCCCTTTCCCATAATGCCCTTTCAAAAATGCCTCTCTCAACATGCCAAGAAATCGTTTTTCTCCTTTATGGAACTTCATGTGAAGTTTCCTGAAGCCTGCCTGTAAATTTCACATTGCTTATAGATTTCCCTTACCTGTTTTCTAGAAGACAGGCCATGATGCTGCAGAGATATTCCCCCCTGCCCCCCCAGCCTGTGACCTTTGGAAACCCTCATGAAATCAGGTCCTTAGTCTCAAGTGAACACAGCTTTTTGAGTTTGTGATTCCTACTGAAAACAGGACTTTGAGTGCCAAGATCAGCTTCACTCCATGGATGCTCCAAGAGGCACAAAATAACTGACAGCCTGTTGCAGAAGATGGGTGCAGAATTGTGCTCCTGGAGTAGTCCTGGGCAGCTGCCATGGCTGTGGCTGCTCCTGCTCCCCTCTCTCTGGGGTAAGTGCTTATAGGATTCAACCATCATGTCCCCTCCTCCCTGTCATCCCCCAGCCCAGAGACGAGCCAAGCCTTGCAGAACCTGCTCTGCTCACCCTGGTCCTGCAGGGAGGTGCTCTCAGAGACCCTTACGATCTGGTTCATGTAGGTGCTTTCTCATGCTGTAATTGATCTATGTGGGGAGGCTGTAGCTATGATAGGAGGGGAACCAGGTTAGAGAAGGAGAACAGTTGTGAGAAGGTGGTGAACAGTTTCACTGGCCCGAGGTGCTGTGTTGAACTAGTAAATATCAATATCTCCCATGAGGACGCTCCCTCCTGCTCCCAGCCAGTTGCATTAGTAGAGTTTAAGCCTTGAGTTTCCTCTGGAAGAGGAGCATGCAGTGTGCTCAGCCCAGCCTGTAGCTGTAGGTGTCTCAGGACCACACATTTTGCTGTTCAGCACTTGTCTGATGATGCTTCAGTAGCACTTTCAAGCCCACCCCCAATTCTCCTCTTAGAAGCTTTGGTCTCATTTCCTGAGCCTGCACAGTGAAACACTGACTGGTGCAATGACTTTCTCCCAGGGTCTGCTCTGGGTTTGCTTTTTCCTCTGAGAAGTCGCTTGGTTCTGTGGATGTTGTCATTCCTATGGGTGCTGATCTCTGTGAGATCTTTCAGTAGATGATGCAGTGGCTACTGTCAGCTGGTTTGCCGGTTTTGGTTGTTTTGTTGCTTTTTTTGTTTTCACTTGAAACTGTGGCTTTCTGACCTGGTTTGATTTGGGAATTATTCAAATGGGACTAACAGGCAGAAGAGTGTGAAGCCTCAGGGAGAGTTGCAGTGTTCTGGACTTGTCTGTCCTGCGCCAGCATGCTGGAGCAGCGATGGGGCTGGGGTTTGGCACGAGCTTTGCCAGTGGCTCCTGCGGGACATTTCCAGCAGCACTCCTCTCCAAAGGCCTAAAACCTGCTGTACATCCTGAGCAGCAGCTGGGGTTTGGGTCCTCTGGTCCTGGCCAGGCTCCTGCTGCCCGCAGCTACCTGTGCTGGCCTGCGCCTCCCATCCTGGAGTGTCCTGGATGGTCCAGGGCAGTGCTTGTGGTACATCCCAGGGACTTCTGCACTTCTCGCAGTGGGTGATGGTGTTCTTGTATATATTTTGCAAAATGTTTTGTGCGTATAAGTGACACACATCTATACATATATAAAAGGGAGATATATATATATATATGTATATGTATAAAATATATATATTTATATATATAAGGAAAGGATCCTTAACTGACACTAGAATTATTGGGCAGTGCATTTTCCTTTCTGATTCCACTGTTTCCATGCACACAGCTTCTGCCATCCTCAGAAGTGACACTGGAGAGGGAGCAGAGGAGGCTCAGAAACGCCTTAGGGGGGTGATGGGGAAGCCCCCCTGTTGGAGAGATCTCTATTGCTGGGGGCTGCTCCCCTTCCTGCCAGGGTTTCAGTTCCTGCTTGCTCCTGCTGCAGCCCAGATGCCCCTGGCTCAGACCAGTTCCTGGGCTGCGTGAGAGGCAGTGGCAGCTCAGGTACAGTTCCACACCTGGTGCCGCTGGCTCTGAGTCCTTGTGCTGGGTGGGCTGGGACCCTTTCCCTTCCACCACCATCGCCTCCATCAGGGACTGCAGCTGCCACGGGCTGGCAGAGAGCTGCTGCTCTGGCTACACTTCCATTCGGGAAAGCACTTACCACGTACTCGCATCTTCTTGAGACCCTGCAGAGCTAAAGCACAACACAGAAGTGCTTTTTTCTGAGGGAAACAGGGGATCCTAAGCACAAACTCAGTTTCTTTCCAGAGTTCTGAGGGTCTTCAGGAATGGCAGGTTAAGGGGCTGAGATGTTTTTGCCACAAAGGGGCTGTACCCGGGGCTGGGATCTCTTGGCTGCGGGAGGTGCTCAGTGCCGGTAGCACGCCCAGCCCCAGGGCAGGTTCTGGCACCTCTGCAGGTCCCAGCTGTGCTCTCGCTGCTCTGCTGCTGCTGCAGCCTCTGCCCCAGCCCCCAGCATGCTTTCATTGCCTTCAGTGAATGTAGCCCTGCGTACATCCTGCAAAGGGAAATGCTGGATTTATATCAGAGAATGTGAAGAGAGTTTATAGAGTAAAAATAAATCTTGAAGAAATGTATCTGACAAAGTTTATTTTTGATGTAGAGAGGCAGTGCTTTGTAGTTTCTGGTGACCTATGTCTGTTGTAAATAATGTACATTTAATTTATTGCTATGGTAGCAGATTGTTATGTATAAAACTAAAGGTTCACAAATGTATATTTTGTTGCTTGAATGTGTCTTTGCAAAATTCACAATAAATAACATATTTTATGTCCATATACGTATATGTGTGTGGCCATGTAGCTTTAGAGGAGCTTTTTGGGAACTTTGCTTTGAAAACTAGGTGAGGGTATGGAACTGGGCTGAGCTGTGGCAGTGGGGGCCCAGGAAAGCTCCTGTGAAGTCAAACACTCCAGCAGTGGAAGCAGAGGAATATTGGAGCACAGGGATGTTTAAATGGGGAAATCTCTGCAGGTGCTCCCAGCTCTGAGACTGGACCAGCAGAGGAGGAGCCAGAAACTCTTCTGCCAACACTCAACCATTTAACCAAGAGAACTGTTCTTTCTGAACTGAAATTAGTGCCCCATAAAGCTCCATGTAAACCGGTTCCTGTCAGCAGTCAGCCCATGTGGCAAAGCACATAAACAGGCAACGGTTCTGTCTGTGCCAGTCAAGCTCCCCTCAGGGCATCAGGCTCCTCTGGACAGCCCAGGTAAGCTAACAAGGAAATTTACATTTTCTCTCTCCAGCTCATCAGCCTCCTTTCAAATCAATTTTTACTTTTTAATATTTTAAAAAGGAAAGGCTGTGGGATAATCTGAGCAGCTTGCTGTGTGGTCAGCGGGTGTGCAGCCTGTCTGGTACCACGGGCAGTTGGTGCAAAGTTACTGACAGCTCCTCATGTTCAGAGCAGGGTCAACCTTGAGAGGTTTAAAAAGATAAGCTTTAAAATTAAGTAGTGTGAGACAATATTGACAGATAAACAAGCAGTTTAGACATATGTTATAAAGGATTTAAAGAAATCTTTTCTAGACCTGGCAGATGGGCAAATAGGGAATTAATGGCTGAGTATTCCAGCCAGAATTTGGAAAGCTTCCCACAGAATCTAGACTCTAAAGTTTGGTGGGAGGGAGACTCAAATACTGTAGACAACTGGAAAACAAATTCAAAACAGGCTGCTCAGCCAGAATTGCTTCACTCACTTTTATAGTTTAAACAAACAGTGAGTGTTGTCGAAACAAGAATCTAAATCCAGGTTTCAGAGGAGTTTTCTTGGAGACTTTCATTCACTTGGCTCCAGCTTTCCACAGTCTTTAGAGAAGAGTTCCCCACTGATTTGGCCAGCAAATTGCAGATGTGACCAGAGCCAGAGCTGGGGACATGGAAGTGCTGCCCACTGTGGTCCTGCCAGACGTCCGGAATCATGGGAGGATGGCTTTACTGCCTGAGCCCCTTCTCTGACTCCTGCAGGGATGCTCATGTGCCAAGGACTGCTCGTCCTGATCACAGACAAGAGTAACTTGACCATTCAGTCACAGGACCATCTGCAGACGTGAAGACACTGACCCCAGTTAAAAATGGTTGGATGCTCTAAGGCTGTTCCAAATCATCTTCAGAGCTTATCAGATCTGGCAGAGCAGCATGGGGCAGCTATTAGGGAAGATGATAAGAACTTGTCTGTCTCTTTAATGAAAGTCTGGAGGTACCAGATAATCATGCTGAATAATGCTTAGTGGAAACCTCCTGAATGTAATTAATCAAGTGATCAAATAATTTTCTGTAGGAAAGTACAACGATGTATGAAATCACAGAATGCTTTGGGTTAGAAGGGAAGTTTAAAGATCACCTATTCACCCTCACCCCACTAGGTTCAGGTGCTCAAAGCCTTATCCAGTCTGGCCTTGAAGACTTCCAGGGATGCGGCTCTGCAAAGCTTCTGCTCTGGATCCAGCTTTGACAATGGCTCTGTGTGGCTCAACCAAGCAAGGCATCAACTGATAAAAATCAGGTTTATTCTTAATATTTGAAATTAGGGACAAGAAAATCCAACTTTTTTTTTGTTTTTTTTTTATGCCTGCAAACTATTGACATGAGATAAAAAAGCTATTTAGAGGAAATGTTTCCTGTAGTCCTTTGTCTGTGTGGTTGAATGCAGTGTAGTCTTCAAGGATGAGGTATGTGTTCCATGTTCCATGCTTCAGCAGTCTCAGGCTGAAAATCTCTGGGAAAGGCTCAGGATGACACAGAGAAACAAAACAACTATTTTTAATTGCGTAGGTTAATCAAGGCCCTTGGAATTTATTTGACAGGAGGTTTTGATATTTGTAGTCTTTACTTTTTTTTAATAATAGTGGATGTTTATTTCTCTGACCCATTACATCCCATCCCAGAAACTACACAGATTTATGACAGGCACAAAGTAAGGCTGATGTACTTCTTTGTAAAATTAGAAAGTTTTGGCACCTGTGGGTGTCTCTAGCACACAACTCTGTACTGTCGAGCTACTGAAAATGTAAATCCTTCAGAGTTAAATTTCAATAGTGACTGAGTTTTTCCACGTGGGTGGGGGAAGAATTTTCTAGTTTCATTCCTTGGAGCTGCTGAACCCAGAGGTTTCCCCTTCTGTACAGAAGGTGGCACTGGAAATACAGGAATGAAGTGTAATCATCTGTTTGCCTTTAAAAACAGGCTCGTGTCTGGATAACACCTGTCATGACACCTGGGGACAGAAGCGCTCCCTCTCCATTCAGCGAGGTCCCGTTCTGCCTCTTGCTGAGGGTCACTTTACCAGGTAACTAGCACATTTACCACAGAACACATTTAAACAGATGAACTGGGGTCTGATGTGAATTGTCAGAGCCCAAACACTCAGGATAGCGAGAGACATTCCTTGACTCGGAGAGCTGATCAGCGCGCTGTCTCCCTTCCAAGGCGGGAGCTGCCGGGTGGCCGAACTGGGCGCGCTCGTGTCCCCGGCCGATTCTTCCCTGTGCAGATACATGCAGGCTCGCCTCAGCCCCTGCAGCAAACGTGCAGGACCTGAGCCCAGCTCAGCAGGAGCCGGATGAAGGGCTCTTTTAGCTGACCTAACTCTGTGGGCAGTAGGAGTGATGCGAAGGAGTTGAAGGGGACGCAGCCCCGGAGCCCCGGGATGCGTCAGCTCCGCCCGGAACCACAGAGCGGCGGCAGCGCCTCGGCGGAGACAGATCCGAGTCTGTGGAACATCGGCTCTGGAGGTAACCTGAAAATAAATAATACCATTGTAGGAGCTTAGAGCTTACAGACTTGACTAAATGGGAAAAAACCTTCTTCCTTTGCAATGCTGGAGGTGTTGCAGGAGACCCCAAATTCATGTCCCGCAGTAGCTGCTGCTTAGGGATTGAGCAGTTGCTGTTGGGAGAGCTCAGCTGCAAAAGGCATGTTTGTGTTTACAGTGTTACTAATGTTTCCTTTACAACTTTGCCAAATGCAACAAGTTTAAGGAATTTTTGTCCCAGTGAGAAGAAATGAGTAGGCTTGCTAGAAGTTCTTCCTGTGTTACCTCAAATCCTGTCTTAGGTAGAGCCAGCCATGACCTTTACTGCTGGGATACAGAGGGAAGGCTGCTGTGAACTGCAATAATGCCAAATACAGGCCTGGCCAAGGCTCAGAAGCTGGCTGCATATCTGGCAGTTCTCTTGCAGCCAGTGCTATGGTCTTTAATTTCTGTGCTGTTTCTATATCTATTTCTTGTGTCCAGTAGGAGAGGAAAGTTTGGAGAGGAAAACTAATAAATGTGTCTCTGTGCATGCCTGGCACTGAGACCTGCAAGAGATATTGTGTGGCTCTGTGAAGCTCTGCCCACTGATCCATCTCCCCCTCGATTCCTCCCCATGGTACACCTTACCACCTTCCAATTTTCATCAAGCTCTTTCTGGGAAGTGCCTCCACTCCCCCTGAGCTGCTACAGGAGCTTCTTCTTGTACCCTCAAGGCCACTTCCTCTCTGTTACCTGAAGTCAGAAGGTGGCTGCAATTTGGAGTGTAGAAATGGCCACTTTGGGACACTCTAATCATGCATCCAATTGTCTGACAGGGACTGTGATGCTTTGCTTTGCTCTGGTGCTTTGTCTGAATTTTGCATGCAGAAGTAGTGTCTGGGCTGTGTCTGCTGTGCTCTGTTGTCTGTTTGCTTTCCTTGAAGCCTTCTTAGAGGAATTATTTGTTAAACAAATTGAATGTGTTGGGAAGAACACACAATAGTTCACAATTCTCTGTCACTTACCACTGACACCATGGAGGACTTCTGCTACATCAATAGCAAAGTGCTGGGGCTGAAGAGAGCACTCTGGGAGGTGATTCTAATTCTGAAGACACGACCATATTCATTGATAAGTAGAATTAATTTGTTGGGTTTTGTTTGCATGGATTTTGCCAGAGTAAAATCCCACTTATTTTCCATTTCAGCACCATGAAAAGTGTATCGATTTTTCTTCACTTCTGATTGTTCACATTACTGGATTGCTTTTAAATAGTTGACAGAGATAATTCATTTTCCAGCTCCAACATATTTTACAGCCTGTTCCCTGTTTTATTTGTGTGTGCTTTGGGGAGATTCCACAGTTATTCATCATACTGATCACCTTCTGCAAACGGCAGCCCTGGCAGGAGGGAGGAAACTCTTCCCCCGTGGGGTGTTTGCTCCTTCTTGCCTCCTCCCTAGCCCTTCAGCACCTGTGTTTCACCTTCCTGACTAAGAAGATGGAGCTGAGGGTCAGAAAACCTCTAAGCTAAAGATCAGAATAGGCCAAAGAAATACCATGGCCACAGAAAAATCCATGGTGTTGCAAGAGGTTCTTCTTGGTTAGCAAGAGGATATTAAGAGCCATCCTTGGTGTTTGTCCTCATGGGAATGTGAATGAGAGGTGATGAGCTCACCAGGGGAGGGGAAAGCATCCTTCCAACCCAACACAGAAAGGAAATGAGGGAGCCTCTGGGCATTTCTTTAGTGCAGAACCCAACTGGCTTTGAAATGCTGCCCCAGTCCAAGACACCTCTCTTCACCCTTTCCCCTGAGCTTTCCAAGAACTGCGGTCCCTATTTGCCAGTGCAGTACCTAAAGCAATGGGGTCCTGATTGCACAGAAGCCTCCAGGCAACAGGGCTAATAATGAGAATTAATTATTCATTTATCACTTCACTCTCAGTGAATAATCTTTAATAATCATACGTAATTTGCTGCTTCAGTGAATACTTGGATACTAAACAGAGCAGGTAGAATAAAGTCACAGGAGTGAAAATCCCATGGAAAAGGAGTGAGAAAATGTTCAAGACTATAAAAAAATTCTAATAAGTATTTGTGTATAATCATTTTCCCAGATCTAGTAGTATCCTGGATAAACACATGGAAGGCAGATAGAGACATGGATTGCTCAATCTCTTACCCAGCTCTTGTTAGAGAGTCAGAGAGCACCGTGTGATCCTGAACAGGAGCCTGTGTTCTGTGGCCTGGAGATGATTTTACCTTCTTTTGCCTCCTTCTGGGGTGAAGGAAGTGCAGTAAAGGAAAGCTATTTGACCCTGAAGCAATTAAGTAGGGAATTAAATATTTATAAGGCCTAAATGATTGGGGCATTCAGACTGCAGGTCAAAACCAAGCCTGCCCTGGGAAGATGCCTCCAGTGCTGCTCAGGGTGAGTTTGCATGGTTTGTAATAGTTCAGTGACACTGATTTTCCCATTTGCCCTTGCCTTTCTCCTTCCCATGGCTTGACCCATGGGGCTGTGCCCATCCACACCAGGTGCATTTATTGCAAAGCTGTTTGTGACAAAGGCAGATTACAGAAGCCAGGAGCTGTGTCAGGCTGTGGTGTTGTTATGGGAAACTGCTGAAACATCGTTCCCACATGGAAGTGTCTTTCAGAAGCAGATTGTACTGTTGTATTTTAGAGTGGTGCCTGCTCACATTATCCCTTGCTGATGTACAGTGATGATACATATGTTGGATCTCACAATGCTGAGAGAATTAACGCTTTAGAAGTGCTTACCTCCCCTATTATTGACATTCTGTCAGTAGCAATGTGCTAATATTTTCTACAGAGAAACTAAAGGCACTGACAAAAATCACCGAGCTTCTCTTTTCATCTAAACCTTTAGGTAAGAAATGGCATTTCTGTATGAGAATAGCACTGTTTGGTGACACAAACCCTGACCTGTTTCCCCTTTGAGTTACAGGATATTTGTTCAGTTTTTATTTATTTTTTTTTCTGGACATCTGCCAAGCATCACTTGGCAGATTTTATTACTCATGCTTTCCTCTCTTGTATCTATTTCCATAGAAGTAGTAAAGCATTTAACCTCCATTTATACATTCATAAGTGTGTGACTAAAGCCCTGTTGGTGGGATGAACAGCTAGAGCTCTCCTGTACACTGAAAAATGGGCATTTTCAGAGAGAAAACAGAGTTTAACATCCTAAAGCTGTAAGGAATTCAGTTATCTCATATTTTGGACAGCTGGTTTGAATATTAAAATTCAGGAAGGGATTTACTCATTTTATCATTAAGCCACCTGAACCAAATCTGAATGTCTGTGTGAGATGCTTTCAGTGAAGGACACGGATATTTTCCAGTGCTGATCGGAACAGTACAGGCCTGGGAATGCCACGCTTCCAGCTGTGGCTCAGCAGCAGGGCAGCCATCCTGAGCTGGCACAGGAGTGGCACGGAGCTGTAGGAGCAAAGCATCCCCACCTGGGAACTCATCTTCCTCTGCAATGCCACCAGCCTGGCCCCACAGGCGAGTCAGAGCAGGAGCTGCAGCTTGGGAGCTCTCCTCTCCCTTTGCTGACACCAGCAACACTCTGAGATTCACAGTACCAGATCTAAACTTCTACAGACCTGAAGCATCCACAGCCTGCAGCTCCAGTGCTGCTCACTGCTGAGTAAATGCTAAACTTCCGTCTTATAGGCATGTCCTGAGACTTAATTAATGCTTCAGAAGTATTTTAAAGCCCTCAGATGGCAAGCAGGCTAAAATATTGACAGTCCCTGAGGAACCTTCCCCTTCAGGGTGTTTTATTTAATGAGCACAGTGTCCGAGGACTGTCTTGACTGATTATTTCTGAGGAAAAGCAGCAACATAGTCACATGATGCTGCTGAATTTTAAATGGACTCCAGTTTATAATGGAAATGTAGCACTGGAGCACTCCCTTTTGCACTCCTGTAGCCAGCCTGGCCAGAGACTCTCCCTCCAGGAACTGCTCCACAGGGGGAGAAAAGACACCCATGGAAACCGTTACACCATGAACAAGCTGGGGAGATCCTACCTCTTCTCCCTCAGAGAAAAATGTATGGAGCCAGGTCATTCACCTTTTCTTCAAGAATGTGTCTTTCTCACCTTTTCTGTGTCTCTAAGTTAGACAGCATTTGCTGCATTGGGCAGCAAGCATCTCTTCTTACATCCTGGGAGTGCTGGGCAGCTCAGCAATGCTGGTAAAAAACTTTATGATAATGCAGATTATGTAAATGTACCAGTTTTCCTATCATTTCTTGTGCTACCCATGGGAGCAAGTATTTTCTGGTGTGTGAGCAGGCTGCAGCATTCAACCTACTGCCTTTGTTAAAAAATGCTTTACAGGAGCAGCACTGTCTTCAGAGGTTCTCTTGCCTGATACCTGAACTAGTGACTGTGAACATGACGTGTGCCATGTGAAGCCAAATAACCCTCCAGGTATTCTTTCTATTAAAATAATTGCTAGGGCAGGGGAATACTGCAAACAGCTGTGGTTCATCCCATAAACATATTCTCCCTCCTTTTGGAGCCTCAGCCTCCAACTGATGCCAGAGCCTGTCAGCTGCAGGAGCAGTGGAACATATTTCCTTTGCAGAAATGAGACGATTACTGTTGAATAAATCTGTTGTGCACAGACCTGAACTCCCCAGTGCATGCTGCATATGCAAAAGGGAAAAGTGAGTGTTTCACCCTGAAATGAGCTGAAGCGACAGCTCATGTGCCGAACACACTGGCTGTGGAGCTGCCGGGTGTCAGCAGCCTGGTAACGCTGAGTGTGAGGGAAGAATCCCCCAGAATCAGTCCAGCACTGAATGGCATCACCTTGCAATGCAGTGCCCTTGCCCTGGCAGGGAAGCACCTGTCCCATGTCACAGGATGTGCTGAGAGAAGGTTCCCTGCATGGCCAGCATCCTCCTTTTAGCAGCCTGAGTGACTGGTGGCACAGAGCTGACCTGGGGAGGACAGGAGAGTGGGGGGCCCTGGGACCAAAGGCTCTTGAGGTCAGTGGGCTGGGGCACTGGGTGCTTCTGGGCTGTTGTTTGCTGCTACAGCAACACAGGCAAGAGATGAGTCCCTGGCTCCACAGATTCCCTGAGGTGCCTGGAGTGGAGGGGGAGATGAGGTGGACCAGAGCAAACCCTGCTCTCTAGCTGGGAGGGGCCATGAAGGAAAAATCACAGAGGGCACTGCGACCTGTCTGTGCCCCAGTTTCATGGGCTTGGTATTGCCTGACAAAGTCAAACCCCTGGATAGGCCCATTTATTTCTGTCAATCATGTCTGAGTGCAGGAGATGAGCAGAAGGTATGGTCACTGATGACCCTGATGTATTGGTAAGTGGTCACCAGCTTTTATGTCACTGTGGTGTTCCTCCCACCTGGCCTGCAGCGAGATAAGGGCTCTGCAGGGTGTGAGAGCAGTGCTCAGCCAGCCCCACCATCGCCTTTCAGGCTGCTCAAACAGCCTGCACTGTATTTGCAAAATATTGTTAATCAAGAGACACAGTTCAAGGCATTTAACTGGCATATCCAGTTAAGTGGTAGCAAACATGCTGTAAAACCACTGTGCTGAGGCCACCTTCCTAATGAATGCAAAGTGGGAGCAATCAATCAGGGCCGGACTGAAGCCAGCCCTGGCACCACCTCTGCAAATGCAAATTGAATGAACAATAATGAGTGTTATCTAATTAGTGCACACAGCTGCAGTGTTACAGCCCTGTATAGGACACACCTTGTTAAATTTCATGGTATGTGTCCCAGTGTGTCTGAGAAAATGATGGAGGTTTGCCACATGCACACCTTGTACAGCACAGACAGGTAGATTCTTGGTGATAAACACATTATCCCCTGCAGGTGAGCTCTGGATTGAGTAGTGCAAGGGTCTCCTTAAAAGTCAGCTAGTTAATGTGCAAATTAGCCAGCACAGCACAGATCTTTGTGTGTGGGTGCTATGGCCAGGACAGTCAGCAGACTGGGAATGGGACCTTGCTGTTGAAGAGACAGTCCTCAGTGAACCTCCCCCTAGAGCCACAGCTCCAGCAGCTCTTGCTCGGTTTGGAGGGTCTCAGGGGAGCACAGCGAAGAACTGTCTGCCATGATGGTGTGGAAGCTGTCAAGTGGGTGAAGTCCATGGCTGGCTTTTTGGAGCTGGCAGTTTTAAGCAGGGTATTTCGGTCCTCTGCCAGCCATGGACCTCTGTCCTTGCAAACACAGGTTTTGCTCCTCAGAAGGAATCATGTCTCCCTCACCCAAAATCACAGGTGAGAATGCTGCCCCGCTGTCTCCAAACACTTCTCAGGAGCAACACCTGGCTCCTGGTGCAACCATGCAGATTTCTTTTGCTTCATCCCGTCATCCTGGTGTTTGAAGAACTCGGCATGAGGCAATGCTGGGCAGCATACATTAAATTATTTAGGATTTGCAGCTGAAAATTCATTCTCTGGAGCCACCCTCAATTCTCTCAACCACTGTTTGAGCTGGATGCACATGCTGAGCATCACAGTGCCTGGGAGCTTCTGAGTCACTCGTGACTCAGTCCCAGTTGTGTTCACATTGACTTGGTTACTTGAAGAAGTTGAAGCAGAAAAAATCCCATGAGAAAATGTACATTCCAGCAAACAGTTTAGCCTAGCTTCCCTGACAGTATTGTGACTAGAAAGCTCTGCCCAGGCTCATGGCTGGGTGACCGGAGACCTGCCTTGGGACAGCCCTGTGTAATGTCACCCTGGGCTGCACAGAGGGACCCGAGGAACACCTGGTGACTGAGCATGTCCCATGGCACACCCTCCCTGTGGAGCTTTTCAGACTTAGAATCAACTCCATGCATTCCTCTGGTTTCCACTTTACCTGCTCAGGGGCTAGGACCCCATTTGGCAGCTGTTCTTACCACCAAAAGGAAGAACACCTGAGGCCATTTTTGTCCATGAGACACTTTTATTCAAATCTGTGTCAGGAATTTGGTGGAAGAAATATTTCAGGCAATTCTTTCACCTTTGTTGTTTTTCTGTTCAGCAATATCTGTTCTTCCTGTAACATCCGTGGTGACACTGTAGGGGATGGTGTTTAAATATTGATGTTTGAGCAGCTTATGGTTTTATAACAATTTAAATTATGCACATTTTTATCTCGCTCATAGGTTCATCAGCAATTAGTCTCTCCCAGCTGCACAGGAGGGTGTTCAGCAGCTCTGTATTGATTTCTGCCTCAATCTCTGAATTTTACTGACTGGCTGCATCTTAGTGCCTTGGCAAGGCAAACAAATCCACAGGCCCTTATTTGAGAGCTGCTGGTTAGCAGCCATAAATTTGTAATCAGCAACTCAGTATCCTTGGAATTAGATCTTAACAATCATTAGTTTCATCCCTTGCCACAATAATAGACCGCTTGGTAGTAGGCCAGAGCCAATTATACTTGTGCTTGGAAAATTAAAAAAGAAGGAGAAGAAGTATGTGTTGCCACAAATAATTGAAACTTTTAAATGGCCCAAAACCTGTGACACATGTGTGACTCATCTGTTGTTTATCGGGGGTTGAGCATTGAGTATTGGAGACAACATTAGGGAAATCTGTACTTATTTTGCACGTTATGGATTCTTCTACCTGATGCCAAGCTGGCACCAGTGCACAAGTCCTACAGCCCCTGTCATGTTCCTTAAGTGGGCTCTGTGGACCAGAGCCACCTGCCCAGCACAACCCAAGGTGAGAGCTGCAGTGAATTGACATTGATTCAAAGGTGTTTTGTGGAAGGATCCCTGGCCGGGGACACAATGCAGTGCACAGGGGGAGGATGGCTGTTGTGATACAGTGACTAAATTACATTTTTATCTTTTGGGTGTGAAAGGGAACTGCTCAGCCTAGGAGTGCAGAGGCTGGCTTTTCATTTCTCCTTCCCTTCTGCAGCCCTGAGCAGCCCATGGAACATCCCTGGGGACCAGCTTTCTACTCCCATGCATCCCTGTCTTTTGGGATAAGCCTTGGGGAGGAGCTTGGAGCCCTGGAGTGCTCACTTTGTTTCCTCTTTTGTTCCTAGTGCAGTGGGATATAACAAACACCCCTGTATCACTAAGTTTTTGTTTACATTTGGTCTCTGTTCTTTCAGTGGGACTTTTGCAAGGTGTAGTGAGAAGAGAACATGCACCAAGTACTGTGGTTGTGTGGGCTTTTGCAAAGGAAAATCATTCATGACATATCCACCCATTCTTCTTCAGGTGGTTCCTACACCATCCTGCACATGACACATTTTTTTGAGAGAGGTGGTAAGGACGTGACATCAACTTTACAGTGAAGCTGCTGGTATTAGGAGAGGAGAATGGGAATGTAAACCATAAAAATGACAGATGTGAGGCAGATGTGATAAAATGGAAGCACAGGCAAATTATAAAACCATTCAAACTGCTCATGCAGATAGAATCAGGAAACAAAATCACATCTGAAATCACAGGACTGGGTGTCTGTTTGAGAAAAAAATGTTTGACCTGGCTGTTTGTTAGTGCTGTTGGTGGTGGGGGTGTTCAAGTTCAAAGTCCTGGAGGAGAAGCAGGGATTTCTGCTGCAGGGAAACTTGGGCTGTGGCACCTTCATTTGCTGCTGAGGAGCATTTTTGCTATGGAGGCTTAAAGACAGTGTTTTTTTCTCAACCCACACTGCAAATGTTAATGTTCATCTTGTGTCAGTGCAATTACTTTATGGCAGTAATAAAATATCATCCAAATAATTGAAGAAACACAAAAGGAAAAATACCCCTCCAAAACCTAAAGGGCAGATGAACATGAAATGGAAACACAAAATAATGCTGAGATCTTCTGGAGCTGTACTGGGTGTGTGACAGGATCCTGCAGAGACAGGGCTGAGGTAGCACAGTGACAAGGCTCAGAGCCTGAGGGGGCAGGGACAAGGAGGGCACCACAGAGGCTCTGGTAAGATGATTTTTAAAGACCCAAACAAAAGACCTGTTACACTGGAACATCTAAAATCACCTGGCCAGTACCCTGTCTCCAGCAGAAACTGGACAGATCTGTGCCTACAAAACAGGCTCTCAGTTTCTAGTAATGACAGATTACAGACTCCTTGAGCCATGAGTGGTGTTGAGAACAAGGGGCTTAATAGCCACAGATAGCTTTCTCCTCTGAATTAATTGAATCTCTTTTTGAACCCATTTATTCACACATCACACATTTAATTACACAGTGTCTGGGGACTTTAGGGGTGCCCCTTCCCATTGCACCAAGCATAAGGAACAGACATACAGAGGCTCACCTTTTTCACACCACTTACACAAATCTCACTGTGGGTTTCCACAACATCTGATGCTTATTAAAGCCTAATTTTCTGAGCACACAAGACTAGGAGTCTGGTTTCCTTTTCTTAATGAATTTTTAATTTTTACTTCTTTTATATGCCCAAAGAAGAGGGACGAGGTCTGAGTATGTTCTGAAACCTCTGTTTAGAAGGTAAACATATAACTCTAAATTTACTAACTCTTCCTGATACAGGGCTTCCTTCAGGATACTAGCATTTGGAATTTACTCTGAAATACTTGGATCATGGCAGTGAAGTGAGTATTATAGCCAAGCAGGGTGTCTTACTCTGCGCTGGATGTGATTAGAAATGTAGCTTCAAACACAAATGGGGGAAAATATGGTAACAGGGAGGAGAAGGGAAGGAGAAAGGTGAGAGGACTGAACCTTTCAAAATGCTCACAACCTCTTATTGACTTTATGCAATGATATTCTTGCTTATAACAGCATCAGGTCAGAATCAGGCTTTTCTACCAGTATTTATGATGATGCTGGCAATTTGATGAGTCTGTGTGCTGCAGAGAAAATGGGTGATTAAAGTTTTCAGTTACCTTATATCTAAGGAATTCTGCTTTTCTCTCTGGGAAGTCTAAGCAAGAGAAACCATTGGCCTCTTTGCAGTACCAGGGCATTGAATCTGTTGGTTGTTATGTGCTTTTTTTGGCTAGGATTAAAGGCTTAAAACAGCCTTTTATCAGAAATCCATAGTTTTTTGTGGTTGTTAAAACATTTGTGTTTTACATTTAAATAGAAATGAGGCCTCCTTGAAACAATTCATTCTGGTTGGCTTTGCACATTGATGATTAAAGAACATGGCTCCATTTTTTTGGTCTCATTCTGAGCAACGTCTCATTAGATTTGCAGTTTATTTCTTTCCATATCCATCATGATTTCTGTCAGCTGAATGGTTATATAGATGGACAGCTTATTATCAGCTTTAAGTGAGGAAACAGAACACAAGGATGGTTACTAAAAAAACGGAAAGGTAATTAACACTGGATGCCAGAATATAAATGAAGCTTGACATTTCCATTTTGCTAATCCAAATTAACCCTTGTCTTAATGTTACAGAGTGCAGGAGGGGATTCTGGACCGCTGCTCCGGTTTCTGCATCCCTGTTAAAAAATCTACTTTTACTCATTTTGACATAATAAAAGGGGTTAAATTTAAAAAAGAGACAATTAAGAGATAATGATAAAGCAAAGGGTTAAGAAGAGTGCTTTGGCATTCAGCCAAGAGCACACCTTACTAACAGATGATCATTCCTTAAAAGCACCAGCCTGTTGCATATTCATAATTTTTATGCATTCTTTTAAGTTTGGATGTTCTTTTGCTTAGCTTTGACACCCTTCTCCCCCCAGGAGATCAATCTTCTCTCTGGCTCCATGTGTCTCCTACTCCTGATAACAGAGATTCCATAAATTCTTTGTTTGGGGCTCTGGTCACTGTTATCTTCAGCTGGTAAGACAATTTAGGAATGCCAGGGAGGTTTTCTGATTATCTTCTCATTCTCTGGGTTGTATGTACCAAAACAGTCCTTATTTCAATACTTTATTATAGTCTAGCATAGATGTATATATGCATCACAATACTACTTCCTAGTTTTGTTATAGAAATAAGAGAAATTATGTTAGTACATCATTATACATACAGCATTCCATTTAATATTTGCAAAAAACCAATAATCTAATATGTACCTATAACAACCCCCTAGTACAGCACGTCCTAGCACGGCACAGCAGTGTCAGCAGTGCAAGCTGTGCCCACCAGTGCCAGCAGTGCCCAGCAGTGCCACCACTGCTGGCAGTGCCCAGAAGTGTTCAGCTGTGCCCACCAGTGCCAGCTGTGCCCACCAGTGCCAGCAGAGCCCAGCAGTGCCCAGCAGTGCTCAGCAGTGCCCAGCTGTGCCCACCAGTGCCAGCAGCGCCAGCTTTGCCCAGTGAGGCTGGTGAGGCTTCAGCTGCTGCTGTGGTGGGACCTGAGAACAACAGGGAACTGCTGCAGAGCTCCTCTAGCCAAACAGAGCTGCTGAGCCTGAGCAGTGCTTCACCCACAGTGGAAGCAGCTGGTCACTTGAGAATTCACAATTGTCTTTCCAGGGCGCTGTGCTGTCCTCTCCTTCATTGTCTCCTCCAAATGTGGAATGTCTGCAAAGTAATTGGGCTCCATTATTTGACATATAAAGTGGGAGTGGGAGGGAGGGACAGGGAGGACGAATTAAAATGAGAATCTTGAGAATCTTTATGTGAAGAGGAAAGAGGACTGGAGGGAGCCATGATAACTCTTTACAAATACTTAGAGGGACATTATGAAGAGGACAGAGACCAATTACTCTCATTAGTCAGTGTGAGAAGAACAAGAAGAAATGCTGTGTGCTACCGAAGGAAACCTGGATTGTGATGGAAAAATTCTAAGGGTAATGCCACAAGAGGAGTCGTCAGAGGAAGGTTTGTCCTGGCCTTGACTGAAGAACCTGGTCTAGAGTTCAGGCAACTGACATGTAGACTACCAGGTAATTCACCAGGTAATTAGTGATAAGTTTTTCTGGTTTTGTGTCTACTTGGCATATATTCCTATTCAATCATGGATATATTTCCTGTTCTCATATCAACCCTCAAATATTTGAGGTGACATCTTAGGAACCCGCTTACAGTTTGTTGACTGTAAGATCCTTTTGATCATACACTTCTCATGGATATGGGAGGGGAAAGGAGGAAATCTGAGAGGAACCTGCATGGGAATCAGGGGGAGTGTATTAGCATTTGCTGAGCTGGGCAGAAGAATCACTCAGGAAATTAAAAGCAGGATAATATTTTGAGGTGATAAAACATTAAAGTATGAAAGGTGCATTTGACTCAGATCCAGCCTCAATTTTTCCTTTTTAAGCTGCAGTTAAGGAAAAGCTGAACCCTTGCCAATGACAAGTGCAGGTTCTGGACTCTATCAAAAGGGAGAAGGAATTAAATTATGTTAGTTGGTGATGAAAAGACATGAGAAATGCAGAAAGAGGACAAAGGAGAAGGCAACCATGAAGGTGAAACGAAAATGTACAAGACTTTCTTTTCACAACCTGTTAATTAAGGCAATGTAGTGATCTCACTCAGAGCTTGACTGAGGAGGTCAGGCAAGGTCCTTGCCCTGGGGGCCTTTGACACAAGGCAGGGTGGTGGTGTATACCAGTGTCCCGCTCTTGGATGAAGCCTCAGCTTTTCATTGATAAAATTATAAGCCTTTTGCTCTGCTGGGTTTTTGTTTGGCTGTTATTATTTTCCTATAGCCTTTTCCTATGCTTGGGAATACATCCAAAAAAGGTGTAAAGTCTGCTGCAAAGGCAGCATTTATTTGATAAATCAAAACCCCTAAATGCAATGTAACATAAAAGCCTCGGGGGGTTGCTTGGCACTGATTTTCCTGTTCTCTGTGTGTGTATGTGGTTCAGTGGTAAGAAACAGTCTAAGCTCTCGTTACACATCAACTGGGAGCGGCACCCAGTGTTCCCCCATGGCCAAGCCCAAGCTCAGGCTCTGTGGTCCCTCTCCTGCAGAGGCTGATCTCTCCCTGCTGGGGCATCGTCCCTGTCCTGTTTATTTTCATTCATTCAGCCCCTTGAGCAGAATGATCCCCCTAGTAGACAATGATTCAATCACTGATTTTCTCTCATTCCCTTTCATAGCTGTTGTTGGAGGTGCAGCTGTCACTACATCCATTCAGCGGAAAGAGATGATCAGAGGGGGAAAGACAGGAAAACACCATTTGAGAAATAAATGCAAAGTTATGATGCCTCTGTTTGCCTGAGAAAGAGAGATTTTTTATGCAGCTTTTGGCATTTATAAATCCTTTGTGAAAAGGTCACCCTGTAGCTGGAATCTTATTAATACAGAAGAATGACCCAGAAAATGTCATGTCTTTTTACCCTGATATTTAGCTGGAAAGAAATGACTCAGCACCCGGAGCTCTTCTGGCAGGACAGCATCAATGAGCTGGGATGTGCTGGTTTGTGGCAGTGCCACCACTGCCAATGATCCCGGGAGCAGAGGGTCCATGTGTGCACACGCTGCACCTCTGACTGAAAAGAGGCAGCCCATTAACTTCCCACTGCATGAAATGTGCATCTATGTAGCAAAAACAACAACAACAAAAGCATATAACTGTTCTAGAAACACACACAGATTTTATATGGTTACGGGTATAAGTGCATCCAGCAAGACATGGGGGTAGAGTTTGAGCAAGTAAAGGCTCAGAACTCTCAGGGTTCAGGCTGTGAGGGCAGTATGTGGTGCGGCAAGGGGAAGGGGGAAGGCAGAGTGCACAGCAAAAAAGACACAATAATAATTTTAATAATACTAATTTTAATAATAATATTATAGTAATGTTAATAATAATAAAAATAATTTTACTCTGGAAAATCACTAAGAAAAAGTTTGTCTGTCATATGCAGTTTATATTTAAATCTTTGATCTACTGCTTTTAGTTACATTTGGGTTCACTTCCTTCAAGGGAATTTTCTTTCAGTTTGCCTTAGGAGTGACTCATTTTACCTTTAATATATTTTGGCAAAACTGAGATATTTATTTTAGCAGTGCAGTGAAAACAGTTTGAAGCGTGTTAGCGATCGCTGCAATTCCTGTCATGTTCCTGTGTGTTTAATGCCCTGGCTCAGGCTGACCCAACAGAGCTCTAAGCACACATAATCAATCACAATCATCACACCTCACACTCTACACAATTTCTTCATTTTTAATAACTTGCACAGTGAAATATTTTGCCAGTTCTGACATGTTGCAGACTCACGCTGAATGGAGCTGGCTTGTTCAGCATTTTCTAACCCATTACAATGTTCTCATTTTACATATCTCATTACTGGACATGCAAGAGCTAAACATGGTGTTTATAACACAGAACAACTGGGATATACCATCTCTGATTGGGGAAGTTCTCAATACTCACTGCTTCCCTCATTTTTATTTCCTGTGGCATTTAGAGTTCCTGCTGCCCTGTTCTGTGCCGTGACCCAAACATTGCTTTCCTCTCAGGACACAGATCTAGCATGAACACTCAGGAAAGGACACACATTCTCTCTTGGTTATTTGTGCATCACTGCTCACTCACAAGCTGACTATGTTCTGCAAAGTCATGGACTTTGGTCTCTGGTGCTTACCTCCACAGCCAGCATCATGACAATGAGTGATTTTACAGGAATGTAATTGCACTCCAAGCTGAAATATTCCCAGTCTGGGGGTGGTTTTTAGAACCACACCCAATGCTTTTACAGGTACATTTCCCTTCCACTGGAGTCTGAGCACCACGTTGCTCCTCCTTTCCCTCTCTTCTCCTCATTTCCTCCAGCCCACCTCAGGTGTATCTCACCATTGCCCTCCTGGTCCTCAGGCTCTGCTGCTCAGTGGGGACCTGCGGTCATTGCTACTGCTTCTGCCACTCATGGTTGTGCCTGAAGCCACAAAGGAAAACTGATAGACAGCAAGCAAACCAAAGGCTTCTGAATCCAGCTCCAGAGCCCCAAGTGAAGGTCATCCACACCTCTGTGTGGAAGCTATTGGCGTTCATATTTATGAAGTCTTCCATGAGCACTGTAACGATGATCAGTGACAGCTCACGTACATGTGCCTGTGTACACACACACGCAGACCCTGTACGGTGCAACACTATGCCAAAGAAATTATGTTTCACATCATTTCTAGTGTCATCTTTAATTAATTTGCATTTCTTTTCTCATTATGGCTCCTTCCTCATTGCAAAGGTGTCCTTCTAACCAGAACATGGGAAAATGACCAAGAAGTGGCAGACAGCAAGGAATAATCTTAAGGCACGGCCCAGGAAAACCATTCCCGCAGCCATACCTCTGGTTTAGCACTCTCATCCCACAACCCACATTACCCCTTCCCACAGACAGAAGTTTTGTCTTCAGAGAATTTGTTTTCCCAGAATTGATTCTTTGTGTTCCACAAAGGCCACAGATTTCCCTGTTACCCGTATCAGTCAAGGAAGAAAGACATGCCTAAATCAGTGAGATTAGACATGGGTCATTTGACAGCTACACAGAGCCCTAAAATGCAGAAATACAAACAGCCAAGTGCCATTATTCTCAGCACCCTCCTGCCCCAATGTGTTGTGTCTGGGCCATTCTGTGTTCAAGGAGAAGTGAGTCCCTTCTTGCCCACAGCTCAGGCATCAGAACCAATGTGGCCATAAACTGGCAGCAGGACATATCCCCAGTGCTTTGACCCTGTGCTCTCCCCCTGCAGGGAGTGGCTACACTGCAGGGCCACTGAGGACACCTTTGCCATTGTGGAGTAAATCACAGCTCCTCTGGCTACAATATCATTGCTAAAATAGCTTGAGAACATCCTAAACAGAACTTGTCTGGGGAGATATTTCATCTCAAGCTTTGATGATGAGGTCAGCACTGCTCAAACAAATAGTCTTCAGCTACAGGTCAGCCCTTTCTGCACATCTATTTTGAGATCTCCATACCTCATTTGCTAACCCCTAAAACAGTCACAAAACTATGTGGACTCCTGTCTCTGCCTAAAATCTTCCCCAAAACTGTTGTCTCCTGCAGCATAGGAAACAATGCTCAGTGTGCTCAAAGAATGTGCACTCACCTTTCTGCTCACATGTGAATTGTACAACACAGACACAGTTTTCTCTTTGCCCAATACAGAATTAAACATTATGCAACTCAATGAGTGATATGTTTTGTCCCAGGATAGATTTGCTTCAGAAATACAAAGACAGAAAAATACTCATCTGTCATTATCATATCAGTTTTTAATCAGCTGGAAATGCTACTTCTTCCCTCAAATGAAGAGGCTAGATGGAAACAATGTTCTACCTCTGCCTCCCCCAACACCTCTTCCTTTTCCCATGGAAATTTTCAGTTTTAATTAGATTCCTGCATTACTGTCCTCTTTTCTCGCGCATCTTTTCTTGTTGTTAAACTTTTTTCCCTCCACATATCTATTTTTCATTTTCTTCAATTGCCAAGAGCCACAGCATGTGTCCATGTGCATATGCTGGGGGAAGGAGAAGAAAGAGATAAGGAAAGAATTAAAAGAGAGAAAAGATGGGGAAAATTAATCTGATAATTGTTGGAAAGAAATGCAGTCAGCAGCAAAAGTGCTGACAAGGCAGTTCTGTGAAACCAGAAAGTTTTCCTGTTTTGCCAGGATGGAGGTTACACCCCCAGTCCCTTCTCCACCCTGGCTGCACCCTGAAAGTGTAAGGGGGAATCAAGCCCTCACTGCCTGTTACTGCCACTGCTCTGCCTTAAGGACTCCATACAGAGAATAAACGAAGCAGAAACAAGTAATTCCTGGTGTCTAAGCCACTCTCAGCTCATTGACAGCTCTGGCTCATGATGCTGAGGAGGGGGATGCCCATGAACAGTGTGGGGCTGCTGGTCCCAGATCCTGTGATGCGCTGCAGGAAGTGCTGATTTGTGTTTTTCGCTGATGCATGTTAGTGCTTACATTTGCATTCCAACTCCAATGAAAAATTTATGACTGTTAAACTTCTGTATGTCATAATTAAACACAAACAATAATTTCCAAATAACTGTTTACCATGCTGCATATTCAATTGTGCAATCAATCTCAGCGACTCTTTTTCCTGGCAGATGAAGGGAGGTGGGCCTGTACCCACCACGATGCGCCTGCATCACGGCCTGTGGAAGAGGAAGAATCAATCTGACATTTCAGGAGAGAGTGGTTACCTGTGGAACAAATAAATTGAAGCCCTGCCATTCCCAAATAGATGCCACCTCCTCCTGCCATTTGTTTGGAGGAAGCCTCCCAGAGAGATAGATGGGGCAACTGCTGTTCACACATTAATCTTAATGCAGAGAGAGAGGGAAGTAGCTGCTTGCAAAGCTCTGCCAATGGACCTGCAAGGAATGCATGTGAGGTGGTCCCAGCCCTGCCACCAGTGGTGCCACCTGTGGGCAGGCAGCCAGGACTTGCTCTGGGAGGAGACAGGGACCAAGTGACCAACAGAGACCCCCCCGTGCTTGTGGCAAGCTCTAACAACACGCAGGCAAGGAATGTGCAGGGAAAGCTCCACTGAGAACTGGTAGAGGAAAAATACCTTGGCATGAGGATAAGGTCCTGACAATGGCCCTGTCCCTGGGCATTCCCATCCTTGCCAGCTCAGGTGTCTTTGGTGGCTCTGCCCAGGGTGGCCAATGAGGAGCCAGGGGTGCTGTGGGAGTTGAGGAATTGGTTCATGCTGAGCCAGTGGCACTGTAAGCCATGTACTGCTGAGATTCAGAGCAGCCTGCTTCCTTTGTGGCATGAAACCTGAACTGGTGACCTGCCAATAGGTGTCAACTGGTGATAGCTTCACAGGGAACTGCATTTGTCCTGGAAACAAGGTGAATAAAAGACAGTGGAGTTCAGAATCCACAGAATCACTAGGTTGGAAGAGGCCTTCAAGATCATCAAGTCCAATCCATTCCCAAACACCTCAACTAAACCATGTCACCGAATGGCACATCCAGTCTTTTTTTAAACACATCCAGGGATGGTGGCTCCACCACCTCACCGGGCAGACAATTCCAGTACGTTATCATCCTTTCTGTAAAATACTTTTTCCTGATATCCAACCTGCATTTGCCTTGGGGCAGCTTGGGACTCCGTCCTCTTGTTTTGTCCGTCGCTGCCTGGAGAAAGAGATCCGACCCCACCTGACTACAGCCACCTTTCAGGGAGCTGTAGAGACAAGTAACAGTATACAAATAAATGTCCTTTTACAGTACTAACAACACACACTAGGCTGTCTGGATTCCTGCTCTCCTGAGGGCATCACTAGGAAGCTCTTTGTAAATAGGATGTCTCAGTTAATGTCCTCTCCCAAAGAGTGCATTAATCACCCTTTGTGGATGCAGTCTCGGGGAGTAAGGACTGCACTGGGTGGAAGACATCGCTCCCAATCTGGGCTGTGTGGGGACTGCCCACAAGCCCACATCTTCTCCATGGCTAAAGTCGAGACTGCAGCAGCCGCCACTGCCAGCTGTGGAGATGCCACCCATGTTAGGTACCACAAGAGCAGACCACAAACACCCTGGGGGGCTTGCAGAGGGGCTGTAAAGAGCAAGAGGGGATGGAGAAGACCTTTTCAGCAGCCCCTGAGCTCTGCTGCCTCTATGAGCAGGTGTCAATCAGTCTGAAGTGTACTTGTTAGCTCAAGAGCTAACTTCTTCTAAGTGGTTCTATAGGATTTCTTCTCTAGATTGTGGGTCTATATTGTCCCCATGTTAGTCCTAGTGATTGGAAGCTCTTTCAACCCAGAGACTCTGTGAAGCTGAATATCGTCTCAGACTGGGTCCCTGAAGACGGTTTCTGTAACTCCTGCTTGTGCAGAGAAGGAAAGGGCTGGCAGCACCTGAACCTTGCTCTGTCCCCCTGCCAGCAGGGCCAGGTGTGCCCCATGCAGCAGCCAATAGGGCATGCTCCCAGTGAGATCGTGTGTGCTCACCCTTTGCCAGGGCCAGAAGATTTCAGGTCTTTGGGCTGTCAGCTTGCTGGCTTTCATAAGGACTGATTCCCTAATTAAATTAAATTCTTTAGCAGTATTTAATGTTGCATATACCATCATTAACTTTTGTGCTAGCATGATCAGTGCCATAGCCATAATTATTTACTTTCAGAGTGTTAACCCAAACTCTGTTGTAAACACATTTTTACCAGTCAAAATCAAAGCATAAAAATCAACAAAAATATTTTCATCAGCATCAAGATTTCAAGTTCTACATTAAACCTGATGAGAGAAAGAATGTCTGGGACAGGAGAGGCTGTTGGGGAGCCCTGCTGCACTAACCCCAGAACATTTTGTCTTCCTTTCTAGCTGAGCCCCGTGTCCTGCCTGGGCCAGACATGGGGTGAAAAGTTTAAGGGAGGAAAAAGGCTCTGGAAGGCAGAGGAACCATCACTTTGGACTGTACAGATTGGAAGTGCTCCCACTGGGACCTCAAAACTGTGTCAAACAAATGACACTTATTGTCTCTTTCCCTGTCTTCAGCCCCTAACAAAGTTGTTTCCTTTATTGGGAAAATCCCTTGAGAAGTGTTAGCATGGTAAGAAGCCCTTGTAAGTGGAACCAAATTAGGGAAATGAACAGACAACAGAGCAGAGCAAAGAGGCTTCATTTTCTATCTACCAGGTTCTATTAGTTTCACAGACAGGTCTCTATCCCAGCCATGGCCTGTCTGTGGTCAGAGTGCACCCAACAGACTGAAAAGGAAACATGTCTGCTGATCAGCCTGACACTGTTATTCGACTGAACTCTCAATCCCAGCTGAGTGAGGGGTGGTGCAATTCATCAGACATTTATCTTAGAGACATTCCTACTCAATCCTGTAGGCAAAGCTCTCTGCAGTGGTCACTAGTTTGTCTCTGGTTGACAGCTAGATTAAAGCACATACTTCTGATGTGCATCCAGGTGAGATCAAACTGCTGCTGTAAAGGTTCTTTGTGTCCTGCTCCTCCACACACCACTGCAAACCCCTTTTACTCACCAAACTTTTTTCCAGATGTCATGGGCAAACTGCTTAAATACCACAGCAGGGACTCACTCACCCAGCCCTGGCAGTGCTGGGACATAGACTCCAGTCACAGCTACAGAGGACGCACCATCAGGAGGTGAGGGGAAGAAAATTTACCCCGTAATTGATAACAAGCCCCATATTTCCTTTCTAGCACATAAACAAGGGAATTTGGCTCTCTTGCTGCATTAATGCCACTCGTGAAAACTAACTTGGGAGGCTGGATGTTTTTTCCAGGGTAAGGAGATGTTCCAATTACCAGTAAATTGCCAACACTTGGAACAACAATGCATATTAATTCAAAGCAAGTGAATGTTCATTGAATTACCCAGAAGAGTAAACAGCTTTTTGTGGGGTGTGTAAATAATCCCAGGGTAGCGAAGAAATTGGGAAAAGAGATTTTAAAAACTAATTTGACTGAGCAGAGAAAAAAAATTCAAAGGAAGTGAGTAAAGAAAGGGTTATCAGTGAAATTGTTATTTTGGTCGTTACAAGCTGTGTATGTATCCATGAGTGGAAGGAGCAGCCCCAGGCCGCCCATCATAGCAGCACTGTACAGAAACTTTCCTGGGACAGGAAAACATGAGCAGCCTCATCCCTGCCCCACAGCCCCTGTGGCTATCCCAGGCTCCCTGGGAGGAGGAACAAATGTTGTGGGAGGAAGAAGGGGATGCAGAGGTTGCTGTACTTTCTACTGGAACCAAAGCCCGATGTCTCTCCCACTCACTATCCATTACAGTCACCACTAACGTACAAAGGTTTAATAAATGCACGTGGCTTCAGGGGCTTTCCCACCATTTTCTTTTTTTCCAACTCAACTCCCTCATCAATGAGCTAATGCACTAATGGACACTTACTATTACCTAACTTCCGACCTAATGGGCACAGCAAATAAGTGAAAGGCTCATAAAATCAAATTTACTCAGCATCATTCCTTTTGCTGTCCATTAACTGAAACTATTTATCAGATTAAGCAGATCCAGGGTATGGAGCTATAGTCATCTTGTATTAATGCTGCTACATGGATATTTCAGGATCCTAGGTTCCCCAGCAATTGCAGGGAAGTTCTATAAGGTCAAGCTCTCGCTCCTGGTGGCGATCTCAGAAGCATGAGGGGTGCACCAGCCTGGTGAGATGGGTGGGTTTCTTTTCCTTAAGGCATGAAGGAGCTCCAGTCAACAGTTGGCTGCTGCAACATTCCCAGGAACAGGAAAGTGCTGTTAACCTTGATGACAGTATCTGGTTTATAAATACCAAAACTAAAGACAGATTAGATGAACTTTTAAACTTTCATGTATATATATTTAATGGGTTTTTCCTTGCTCAGTTACTTTTTTCCTTTCTAAACTCCCAAGGCCCTAGTAAAGCCAGTCAATACACCATTACAATCATTTGGGGACCAGTAAAGCTTTGAAAATAGCATTTTCACTGTGAATTTAAAGAAACCATTTGAACCACAGTAAGCCTTGAAGATAATTTTGAAATGCATTTTTATATGTCAATAATTTCTTGAGAACCATTAAAAGAAATTAAAACTCTGCACCCTGGAAAGACACAGGCTAGTAAAGCACTATAAGGAGGGGAAAAATACCTTCAATACTTAGGAAAATATCTCAGGAGTGTCCCCAAAGCACTGTTTTGCCAGCAGAGGAGACAGCTGCAGCTCTCTTGTTCCCATGCCCGTAACCCCATCTCCACCCAGACCTCGCCCTGCACCTCTGGGGTGTTGCTGGTTCCTGTTGCTGGCACAGATGAAGGTGCTGCACCACAAAGCACAAGTAACTGCCTGTGGTGGTGGTTTCCTGCTCGAAATGATGTTTGGTCCTCAGAAACCTAATCCTTCCTCTCTCCTTTCCCCTACCAACCATCCATTTGACTATTTTCTAAAACAAAACAGCAGCTTCATTGCATCCAAGTAATGACATTCCAGGCTTAAAAGCCATGCTGTGCACACAATTCACAATGAATCAAACAGCCTCTAATGGCTCCTGACCTACTTCTCAGATCCTTCATGGCATCTGCTTAAGATAAAACCCTTGCCGGGATTAAAGCTTTCATGGCAAATGTCCAAAGGTCAGAAAAGGCCGTGCTAGAACCACAAACCAATAAAACTGCTCCTGGCAGTTTCAGTGTAGTATTTTACC
Organism: Anthoscopus minutus; assembly: GCA_013399455.1. Classification (NCBI taxonomy): domain Eukaryota; kingdom Metazoa; phylum Chordata; class Aves; order Passeriformes; family Paridae; genus Anthoscopus; species Anthoscopus minutus. The sequence continues at coordinate 202,503 of VWYI01004135.1, read as the reverse complement.
TTCAGGACAGGAAAAAACTTATTAAAACCTTGAATTATCACACCCATGGGAAGAGCTGGAGCCTCTCACTGCAGAGTGGTGCCTCCCAAGCCAAATCCAGCCTCTGAGTGTACTTTTCTTCCTGTAAGGTGAGAAAAAGGATTCACCAGAAATTAGGATCTGTTTTTGTTCTTAAATTTTTCAGTATTTATGCTATAAATGGGAATTAAGTAGTAAAGAATTTGAAGCCATTAAACAATTAAATGCCTCATTTTCCATTTTCTCAGCTGTGGGTTAATTTGATCTCCAGCACAGGTGGCACTTTGTAGTGGAGTACCAAATACATTTGGAACATTTCTCAAGCATTCCCAGTTGGCAGCAGAGCGAGCTTGGTTCTGAAGGCCACAGTGGTACCAGCTCTGACCAGGAACCAGACCCTGGAGAAGTGACAGAGATGCACAGTCTCACCTGTGAGATGCTCTGTGCAACAAATGGGAATTAATTCTGGGTGGAATTTTCCCCTTTCTTGTGAATCCCTCTCTGTACCCCAAGAGTGGCTGCATACAAACAGTGGCTGATGTCAAGCCTGGTGTCCCACTACAATGAGGGCAGGGTCACCCTGTCACCCCACGAATACCCCATGTAACACCATGGCAGTGTTTCAGGATGATGCCCAGGCCACAGCAGAGCCAGCCCAGCTGGCCCCCAACAGCTGCCCAAGGCTCTGTGTGGATGCCAGGCACTGCTGTGCTGCACCTGGTGCTGGGATTAATGACAGTGAAGTGAGGAGCAGAGTACAGTGTGGGTTGGTTTTCAGTTAATTTAGCAGATGATGTCAGCTGTGCAGGCTCAGGCTATTTCCATTCCCCCCATTAACCTCAGCTCTGACAGATTGTGCTGCTGCACTTCAGGGACCATTCATCAGTCCCCAACTCCAAGTGATACTGCTTCCATTTCACTGATGGTGACTGAAGAAAAATTCCATTGTTGCTGCAGGATCAGGCCTCCAGGAACCCATGCTGATGCTGCTGGAAATGGGGATTCAGACACTGTGCTTGGCCCTTTCAGTTGGGTCAATATCTGAACCAACGCCTGCTGCAATTGGACATCAGGCACTTGGGAAGGCCTCTGGTAGATGAACTCAAAAACTACTGTCTCAAGTCCTCAGGGTATGTGAGAATTTGGCTATCTGTGTTTAAATATTTTTGTCAGAGGTGGGCAGCTCTAAGTCCTAGAGTTCTACTTAAAATCTTGCCACCTTCTTGCACACTGGATTTCTGTTCCAGCGGGAATAGGAGAGTCTGAAACCCCTGTACTGTCAGTGAAAGATGACGCAAGATACGTTATGCAGGACAAATCTTTCCTATTTTTCAGAGGAAGTTTCATTATTTGAATTTTCTCATGTTCTGGAGATGAAAAAGAGCTCCCATACAAGGAGTCCTCTGGAAGAGGGAAAATTTTGATTACTTCAAAGGCTCTATTTGAACAAAACATAATTTCACTTGAGCCTGACTTGTGGAAAGTGTCAGAAACATCCAGTTCTGAAAACACAAACAGGCACTCCTACTTGAGCAGCCCAGAATGAGGCTGGAATGCTGGCCCTTTCCCAAAGTGTCTTTTTCCTTTAAAGTTCTCCCTAGAATACATGTTTTGCTGGAACTCTGTGGCCTCAAACACAATGACGCCACGGCTAAGAGCTGTGTTCCACAGGAAGTCAGCCCATACAGATCTGGGCAAATCAGCCCTTATTACTTATTTATGAGAGTTAATTTCATGTGCTGGCATTTCACATGCCATATGGAGGAGCGGCTGCCCGAGCCAAGCTGCAGGCAGCTATCAGCTGCCTTTTTTTCTGGTTGTTGTTTTAAATACTGGTGCTCGTGACTGAAGCAAGGTTAATCACTGCCTTTACTAAGAAAAATTACTTCTTGAGATACCCCAAATCCTCCCCTCCCAGGCATGATTATGCCGCAGAGAGCTGGTGTGCCCTAGCTGGGGCTCTGGTTGCCTGGTGCCCCAGGATTCAGAAACAGATTGTACAGTTACAGATAATCAGATGTTGGGTATGTGCAGCCACGTCTATTAGTTTTCACAAGCACCAGTTTCTCCCGGTATTTGCTCATCTGATGGTGATTGACAGGGGAACAGTCTGGAGGGATTTGCCATCACAGCTGTGTTCTGTGCCACCACTACCACTGAGATCTTGGTGATCTTTCCTCACCAGTATCTTTTGTTAAATTTAGAGTCTTTGTCACTTTTGGGAAGCTTTTTGTAAGGGTACCAAGGCCCAGGTTTGACCAGAAACTCTTACTGTGTAAACAAAACTTAGAGCTGTGCAGACTGGGGATTTGCATTGCTTCAGCTGCCCAATAAGCTGATCCCTGACATTCATCCAGATAAAAATATACATCCAAAATTATACAGCTGTTTTCAGTATTACTTCTTTTCAGATGAGGTATGTCTCCACAGATAGCACTGAGATAGATTCACAGGAAGGTTGTGGCACTTCTGGTATTTGATGTATGAGAATGACATTTATCATAAGAAAAATGGAAGATGTGGAACAATAATGATGGAAATAACATTTCACTGGGGACAGAGAAATTATATAAGGAGATGAAAGCTGAAATGGAGGGATGGCAGGAAGGGGACCATGGCAGTTGGGAAGCAGAGGAGTAGCAGTGCTGAGGTGGGCTCAGGGAGCAGCTTTTGTCTGGGGTGGGACAAGCAAGAGAACAGCCCTGGCTGTCTGACGTTGGTGGGGACCTGAAGGAGCCCCTAGTGAGCCCCCAGGGTCTAAGCACATGGGTACAATAATCACAGCCACCTGGTTTCCCCCATGCATCCTTCCTCATCACAACACCAATTCCCTCTCCTTTTCCCCACATAAATCTCTTTTCTCCTGGAGATTTCCATGGCAAGTGGATCCTACACAAACATGTTTGTTTTCTTCATTTATGAGGCATCTTTGATCTATCTGTAAAATGCTACAAACACTGCAATAGAAATAGACTGTTCTCATTACACTCTGAAATTAAAATTTAGTAAAAGATGCACAAAGCAGAATAAACTTTCAATTAAAATCTAAACACTGTACTGAGAAAGAAAACTGGAGGGAGCTCCTAGGTTTCTTTGCATTAAAAATGCCTGAGATTTAATTTCACTGTGACATCTCCTTGGAATTACACTGCTAATTGATCAAATTTTGTCTGTCTGTTATTTAAATTTTCAATAAAACTTAGATTAATGGAAGGTGTAATCCTCCCAGGCAGAACAAATATTCCCATTGTTCTTGTCAGGTATGGAATAGCAATGCCCCAACTAACAGCTTCTGCATTCAACCTGGGAACAAGAACTTAATAATAAGAGTGTGGTGATTCCTTAATTGCTTGAATGAAATTTTCTCTGTGTGCCATTCTCCCCACCCCCAGTCTCCACAACTGCTACTACAGATCTTTTAAACCACACAGACAGCATTTCCAGGACTGTCTTGCTTTCTTCCTGATGCAAATGAAATCCCAACTTGCTCTACCCATGGTCTCTCAAAAGGATAGAAGCACCTTCAAAGAAAAAAAGGAAGCAACAGCTTTATGGAATCACAGAATTAATGAGGTTGAAAAGACACTTAAGGTCCCCAAGCCCAACCGTTCCCCCAGCACTAAACCCTGTCTCTAAGTACTACACCTGCATGTCTTTTGAATCTATCCGGGAATGAGGACTCCACCACTGCCCGGGCAACCTGATCCAGGACACCATTTCCATGTAGAAATTTTCCCCAGTATCCAATCTAAGCCTCCCCTGACACAGCTGGTGACTCCTGTCACAGCTGACAGGACTATTTCCTCCTGTCCCTTGTGCCCTTCTAGAGCAGATGCCCACTGCAGTAAAAATTGGCTCCCATCCCTGGCACCAGAGAGAAAGAAGCTTGAGCCAGGAGGCAGGAGCATGCCACTCTCCTGGAATGCCCAAGGAACCTCTGTGCATCCCTACAGCTTCTGGACTGGCTGACGGGGACCTTGAAATTCATTTCTGGCTGTGTGGACATTACTGTTGAAGAGTCTCTTAGCCACACATCAGCTGGACCCCAACACTTGCTGAGCACTGGCTTGCACAGGCACAGGAGCTGCAGCTGCAAATGAGCCCTTTGTTAGCACAGGAGACCTCCACCTCCAGCTTTTGAAGATTTGGTGATTTTCCTACACAATGCACTTGCTGACACAATGTATTTTTGGATACTTCTAGGGGTAAAATAATTTCTCTATTTCAAGCTGAGTTTGAATAAATTATAGAAAGCCTCTCCAAGATGCAGAATGCTTTCCAAATTGCTTATTTTAGTTTTCCATCTCAGTGAGGACTAAAATCTCTTGCATTTTTAGAGAAAGTGGTCGACAGCCAAAGTGCCACCTGTGGGCTGAAACGGTTCTTGCTCCAGAAAATTTGGATCAGTCTTGGACAAAGGACATGCTACACAGACATGACAGCACTGATACTGTTCACAGATACTAATATTAACATACTGCAAAGAATTAGAGCCCATTTTTTACCATTCTTTTCCACTATGAGAGCAATGTATCTGTGCCAAACTGTTAATATCCACAAGAGGAGGAAACCATGCAGTATTTTTCCTGATTTCTGGCTTTCCAACAAATTTGCTCTCTGCCAGACTAAGACCTTTTGTACTACATCTAATAAAAATCCAAGAGGAGCACTAACAAGAGGGAGGAAGAATTCAGGAAGCAACATCTAGTTTGTATTCCTGCAGTGGTCCTGTTTGTTGTGAAGTGCTAAATTAACTCCCATTAATTCATGGTGAAAACAAACTTCAGAAAATAGCAAGGAACTTACAGTTTCTTCTGAATTAATGCTGCATGGTAGCACTCTATTTGAAGAATAATTAATGGTAACTCAGTGGTGTAGAAACCAGTCTTTTGATGCCTTTGAAGCATGTCAGCTGTACATGGCTATGGTTGTACCTGCTGGGAGTCCTGCTTAAAATATAGTCAAAAATTTTCATAGCTGTGATTCATCTTTTCATCCTCCTAGGCCTGTGCTATATATATTACACATACACTTGGGAGGCAAAATCTGGTGTAAAAAGGAAAAATCTGGCATACCTGAAATAGGAATAAAAGGGTCCATTTCAGGCACTCTGCACACACCAAACCAGGTGTCACTGGGACATTACTGTGGACAAGAACTAGCAGGAGAGATGCTGATCCACAGATCAGATCATAGCTCCTCGGACTTTCCTCTGACATGACAAAGGTGGCAGCCCTGGGAGCCTGAGACCTTGATGCCTGGCCAGGGCTGTGCTGTGCTCCCTGCAGAGGTTCAATATCTCTCAGCTGAAACCTGGCACGGTCCTCTTTGCTGGGTTGAGAGAGGGCTTGTGGTGAGGGCTTGGCAGGAATCTGCACAATTGATTGAGCCAGGTGAGTGGCACACACTATCCTCGTTAAACTATCACTGGGGCTGGAAATGGAAAAGATTCATGTCTGGTGCAGGAGGCTTTCAGGGATCAATATGTTCCAACATATGTTTTAATACTTCCTCAGGTTTCACACATGTCTCATGGGATTTCTTTATTTATTTTTTTTTCCCAAGGTTATGAAGCCAACTGGTTTTCATGTGCTCTGAGGAAGAGACCTGATTTTCATAATAAATCTCTTTCCTAGAAGGTGAAAAACGTGAAGTTGTGTTTCTTATCCAAACAGAGCATTATCAGATTACGTGGAGCACAGAGCCCCAGCTGCTCCCACTGCATGTTGCCAAAGTGTTTAGTACACCTTCGGGGAGGTTATTGTTCCAAAAGGGGCTAAACACAACTTTTACTTTCAGTGCTTCTGGAACATTTTCTCCTCCCTTTATCTCTCCTTTTCCCAGAGGATGTTGTGCCTTGATGTCTCTATAACGCAGATCACACTGACACTGAGAGATGAGTGGGCTGTGCAGATCCATACTGGAAGTGAGAAAAACTGTCCTCTGCAGCACTGGAGGAGGAGGAAGAGCAGCCCAGGGAATGGGATTTGATAGGAAGGAGAGGGAAAAGGGCATGAGTCTGTGCTGAAGTGCTGACTGTGGGAGATGCAGAGTAGCCCTGGTTGTGCTGGCCTAGGATCACAAACCAGTTCACAGCTGCTCTGAAACTTGACTTTTGTGGCTCATGTGCTTGGTAACTAACCCAGCTCCTCATCAAACTAATTAATTGAGAGAGCCCAAGGGGCCACTCGAAGCCAGTTCATGGCAGGATGCTGTGTGCAGCCCCCCTTGCTCACTGCAGAACACAGGACTGGGTTCTCCACAATGCAGTGCAGCTGTGGGCTGATGGGGTGGCTGTGGCTCCCCAGCCCCTCATGGTGCTCTGGTGGTCCTGGGCTACCTGGGGGGCTGTAATGCCCTGGCCTTCCCACCCCTGCTGGCTGGCCCCAGAGGCACGGTGGCCACTGCTCCAGCCTAGGGTCACCAAGGCTGCACAAATCCTCTACCCAAGGCCACCTTGTCCTTCTGTTTCCTTCCAGGCAGAGGCAATCGGCTGCTTCGGCAGTAAAGGGGGTGATGAACAAACCATGTGTGACACCTCCCACATCTCGTGGTGCTGCAGCTTGTGTGGAGTCCATCACTGTTGGGTGGGAAGGAAAGATAGGATGCTTTCACAGCCTGCTCTCATTAGCTGTGTGTGCGTGTGTTGCTCTTTTCTCCAGCATTTTTTCCCCCTCTTGCAGCAAAACCATAGGACAGGAAAGGAGCACTGCTGGATTTAAACCTGGCCCTTTATAGAATAAATCATTGAATTCCAAAAATCCTATCCCAGGATAATAGGATAGAAACAATGATTGCATGAAATCAAAAATCAACACAAGAAAGGAAGTCTTTGCAATTGCAGTACCCTGCCCAAGAGAGCCCAGACTATCCCAGTATTGCAATGGAAATACTATTTAATTTTATTCACACCACCATATAACTGCCTTCAGTCAGCATTACAGGCCTGTCATTTTCTAAGTGTATAATGTATGGTAAATACAGGCCTCTGACAGCCCAGAAAGGTACAAAAGCCAAAGGGCAGGAGGAAGCACATGCTATTCTGGTCCCATTTCACATGCCAGGAGGAGGGATTTGGAAGAACCTTTGCTGTTCTCACTGCAGCACATCCCTGCACTAACACCCAAGGTATTTGCACCTGGACACCATGCTGTGGTGGGCATGACTTGAATTTGTATCTCCCAGCTATCTTACACAGAGTGAAGAATTATCATTTGTAACCTAAAATTCCCACAGAAATCTTCCTTGGATAATCTTTTCTCTGCCCTCTGCCCTTCTGCCCTGGCTGAAGTCAGTGTTCTCAGGGAGCCCTGGGTCACAGCTCCCTGCTGAATGAGTACGTGTCACCACAGTGAGCTGGTTTGAGTCAAGCAGGGAGCTTCTGATGCTCAGCTGCTGGGCTGACTGGTTTGATTTCACTCTACAGCAGAAAGTGCTTGTGAGAACAGAAACATCCAGCAGGTGCTGAAACACACTCCCAAAGTGTGAGATTTGGAGCTGGAGACGCTGACAGGATGCAAGGCCAGCTGGGCCAGGCTGGGGAGGGTCTGTGCAGCTCCCTGCTCTGATCCTGCTGCTCCAACACACAAGTGCTAACAAGCCGTCACCAATTCCTCATTCTCATCCTGAACAGGGGGACTACCCCAGGCTGTGCCTTTCTCTCCTTTGGACAGCAAGTGATAACTGAATCTGACATGATGACACAATTTCACAGCTCATGGGCCCTAGGAAGAGCGACTTATTTTGACCATCCTGCCTGAGAGACCATTTGAAAATAATTAAAAGATGGAACCTTTTATGTAGTTTATGATGCTTTGATCAAGGTTTTTAATTAACCTATCTTGCTTTCAGCTACTGCAAGTTCATTTCACCCTCACTGACAACATCATACTAGGATTGATTATAATCCAGAGGAGATCATGAGCTACACACTATAGGGCCCTGGCTGTGGAGCTCCTTTAACCCCTTGGCCACCGCAGCCTCCTGACAAGGTTCCTAAGGGGACATGGAGCTGCTGAGAGGGTAGTGAGGTGGCTGGGAGCAGGTGGCAGCAGCAGGCAGAGCACGCTGTGCCAGAACCCAGCCAGGCACAGCCAGAGAGCCAGGTAGTGCATCCATCACCATTCCTGCCAGTGCCATGGCCAGGCCATTCATCAACCAGTCGATTGGGAAGTAGCAATGGGGGCATGGCCAGGACATGTCTCAGCCCTGCTGCCATTGGGAAGTGTCAGGCTGAAATTAGTCACCCTGATCCCTCCAGTCAGAGAGACACAGGTCCTTTGCAAAGGTAATTTGCTTCATCAATCTGTGTGGAGAGACTGAAGCACTCACACGATGTTGAGTTGGTGGGGAGGTATAAATGTCACCTGACATTAATGCTGCTGCCTCTGTGCTGTGAGGGAAGCTGTTCTGCATCAGCTCAGGGCAGATCTGCAGCAGCAGGGAGCTGGAGAAGGTGGAAGACAGCCATAAGTCATGATGGTCCTGCCAAGAGAGGCCCGTCAGATAGACCAGGGTCGGGAAAGACATAAAGCTCTCCTGTCTTCCAGAATCCTGCTTCCTCGACCAAAGCTGCCATCAGAATGAACTTCTGTTCAAACTGCTAACCGGGGGGTATCCCCATGCTGAGCTCTGCACCCCTCAGACTGGCCACAGGGTGTGGACTCTGTATCTGACCAAGGAGGACCACGATGCCCCTGGCCAGATGTGGCTGACTCATGGCTGATCTCCCCCAGAGAAGTTGCCCTGTCTGACGTTCATCACGGACTAGTAGAAGCAGCAATGCTGCGTCTCCTGGTGCTTATACCAAAGGTCGCAATATGAACTTGATACTGAACAAGAGTCTGAAACAATTTTTGGCAGTTGAAGAGACTTACAGTGTGCTGTGCCAACAGCTTTCCAAGAGGCATTAGAGCAGGCTGTGCTAGTAAACAGTGTGGAGAGCCATTTCTTGGGAGAAATGCTGAATCATTGCAGCTTCCTCTGAACAGCCACTGAGCCTGGATAAATCCATTCTCAGCAACTTCTTTAAGAAGTGTTTGTTAGAAAAGTGTTTTTAAACAAAATCAAAATTTCTATTTCATACCATTTAGCTTAAGGAAGGGCTAATTAAGCCCAAGCTCTTGGAATAGAAAGATTTTCTGCCTCTGTTTCCAAAACTGTCATAAAAATTTGCATTTTCATGATGCTGCTGTTGTCTTAATTTAAAAAAAATAAAATCTTCTACACCCTGGTCCCACTGTCCTGAGACATTCCCGCAGACAAGTAAGTAGCATCATCTGCTTTTTTTTTGCCACCAGATGGATTTGCCAGAAAAGTCTCAGAGGGGACTGGGACTCTTGCCCCACAGTATTTTCATAAAGCCTGAGACACATCTTAGAAACAGCATTTCTAAAGAAAGTAAAGTGCTGGCGATGGGAAAGCACCTCAGCTTCTTATTGAGGAAGGAAAAAAAAGAGAAAAGGAAAAGATTCAGGGAAAGAAAAAATTAAGTTGTTTATAGCAGGAGCTTTCCTTAAAGACTTGAATACCGGTGGAAAATGTGAGAATGAAATAAGAAAAAGATTTATTGAGTCTGAAAGCTTCCAGTTAAATGTGGTGAGAAAAGTGGCTCTCCACTTTTAATTGTCTTTACCACAGTAACTGCGTGTCAGTCTCTTCTAAAAGCCTATTAATTCTGTAATTTAGTGCTAGGAAGAGCTGGGAGACAGACAAAACCACCACCGTTCTTTTTTTCTTAATTCATTGACTAAATGTCATAAGGCATCAATACTAGGGAGGACTTTCTCCTTCAAGGCTTTAAATACTAAAATTTAAAAACTTTTTATAGTTTACTGAATAAAAAAGTGCTGGCACATCAGTTCACAGGAGGGGTGCTATGACATTGTATGTTGATGTGTTAATTGCGGCTAAAAATAACTTGACAGGTCCAAAGAGCTGCCGAGTGAACAATTTTCCAGGCAGGAGAGGGAATTAGCTTTTTTAACTGCTGCAGCTAGGTGCAATGTTTGTGTTTAGCCACAGTTTTAGTTTATTCTGAAAGTAGCTATAGCTCGTAATAGAGATATCAAGGCAGAGACAGGGCTGTAGGTAGATTTCTTGACTTTTGAGGTTGTGTAACAAGGTCACTGCCAAAAAAACCCCATTACCTCAGAGCCAGCAGCAAAACAGTGCCCATATTTGAGTCTTTATGAATCAGGAGGAAAGTTACACAAAGAAATAAGTAAATCAAAGCCATGGGTCCAAGAGAAGCAAGGGAACCTGCAGGAGCACTGACATCTCCCCAGGCCTCTGAGGAGCTGCTGGCACCCACAGCTATTTCTGAGTGGTCAGTTGTTACAAATAAATCACTGGGTGCCCCTGGGTCACCTCTGTGTCTAAAACAGCATCAGCAACAGAGCTGAGGAGTCACTTTGAACCAGGGCTGGCAGTGGAAATGAGAGCTTCTGTGCATTTATGGAGGAATACTGAGGGTGTACCCCAATCTCACTCATCCATTCCAGCTCTTTGTGTATTATTTTCATGTAAACCAGGATGCAATTTCCCTGCATTCCTCATGCAATCCATAGGTGGAAGCTGTCCCGGTTTTAGAGACAGTTATCTGTCAGGGAAGGCAGAAAAAAATTGTAAGCCCCCACCCTCTCCCTCCGAATTATTATATCTCGAAAACACGGAGTTCTCAGATATGGGGATAGGAATAACAGTTCTTTACTAATATATATATATATATATATAAAGGTAAACCAACAACAATAACTACAGTATTAACAACGGAACAGAACAGGGATCCCGTCTCGGCCGAGACGGGAAAAAACGTGGAGGAGAGGCAGTGCCTCACAAACCCCTCAGCTGGCACTCAGTCCCGGAGTTCCTGCAGGCTCTGAGGAAAAACACCTCGCTGGAATGGCAGGGATGAGCAGAGAGTCCCGGGCCGGTGGAGGAGATGGATCAGCAGCTCCGCGGTGGCAGCTGGGGCTGCAGCACGTCCGGCAGGACAGGGGAGCGGAGGCCACAAACGGAGAGGAAGAAGCAGAAGCAGAAGGAACAGCCGCTCCGTCTGGATGATGGCAACAACCTCCTCTCCCAGCAGAAACAGCTCCGAGAGTGTCTGTGTTGCCCTCCCAGAAGGACCCAAACCCAAAAACCGCTACCCTTCCCACTGCCCCCGGGGCTCAGCCGATCCTTTTGTCTTTTAAAGTACCGATGATGTACTAGCCATCAGGCTTTTTCTCTCAGCTAAATGGGAAAAATTCTAACAGCTAAGAAACGAAAAAAAAAACCATGTAACCCCCAACAGAAGCCTATAGGAATATTTTCCATTATTTGCCAGCTGTTTCCATTTCCCAGGCCTCCTGGAAATCACAGGAGGTTTCATAACTGGCAAAATCTGAGATTAAGATAAGTCATTTGCTTATCTGAATGTATTTCATACAGTGCCTCAGCCTGATTCACAACTAAACTTCCTTTTTTGTAACATAATTTTCAGTGTAATTGAAGTGGAATTTTGTACTCACCTGTTGTCAGGGGCTGCAGTCCCATGAGCAGGATGTGCCTCCTCCTGCTGAGCTCCCTCTGATCACCTGGGCTGGTCCCTGTGCAGACCCTCTGCATGGAGCAGGGCACAGGATGCAGGCCATGCCAGTGCTGGGCACAGACCCTGCTGCCACATACACTTTGGCTGGCACCATGAGTCACTTTATCCTCCAGTGCCAGGTAAGTAAGTAGAACACCTTAGCCTGTCTGGAAATTTATTTTCCACTGATTCTGTCAGAAGAGAGAAAAAAAGAAGCAAAAAGTCCTTATATTCAAGGTTTCAGAGTTCAGGACTGATTTTTGTGCATATACTTTGCTCCTCACTTTAGAAACATCAGGTTTTCTTTCTCCCAGAGAACATAAACAACTGAATTTTAAACCAGACTCAGCAACTAACATGACATTGTGAAGGACACACCAGCACTTATAATCTCTCCAGATGAGTTGGTAAGTATTTATAGAAACGTTTCCTCCCTGGCACAGCTTTAACTAAGCAATGTATCTAATTTCCTCTGGAGAAACGTGTTAGAGAAATCAGTAAGCTAAGTCTCATAAATAGCAACAAATAACTCCTGTGGTGTAGCTGCTTATTTTGTGAAGTTATTTGAATATTAATGATTTTACAGGTACACTCACAGGGTAAAAATCCATGACAGTAATACTCCAAAACTAAATCCAGGATTCTATGGTCTGAATTACAAGGCAGGATGTGGATGAGATTACTGGAGACAATAGTACATGGAATAACCCAAACCTTCCCTTAACCATCAGAGGCTTCATGGAAAGCTGCCCCTTGAGAGCAGCAGGGCCCAGAATCACTCAGAGCACACAGCTGGCTCCCGTGAGCACAGGCTGAGGGCAGGGGCAGTGCCAGGCACAGGGTGGGACAGAGCCAGTCCCTGCTGGGACAAGCCTAGGGGGATCTGCCCGGGCTGCAGCCGCCTCAGGCTGGGAGTTCAGGAGCTGCAGGGCTGGGACACAGCTGCAGTGACACCGGGAGAGGAAGGAGTGGCTGCTGTGAGTGGTGGCCCTGCTGGTGCTCCCGGCCTCCCTGGTGCCAGGCTCCCCATCCCTGTGGGTGAGATGGAACTCCAAGGAATGCACCCTGTCCTCTGCACACAGATGCCTTTAGTTGCTTTGATGTTAGCAGCAGGAGACATCACAGCAGTGCAGAGATGCTTATTATCCCCTTGGGTTCTTTTCTTTTATTCGTCATGGGTTTCAGCCTGTTGTATAATACACATTTTTCAAGTTAAGCATCAAAACAATGAATACAAATGAGTGAGGAAGTGTTCACTCGCTGAAGGAGGAGAATTACTAAGAGCAACACTGCGCACTATCATAATGCATTTCCACTACTACACCGTTTGTATTAATGTATTAGAGACATCTACAAAGAAAAATTGCAGCTTAGTTCAAAGGGAAGAACACTCAAATGCCTGTAAAATGCTGCAGGCTGCTCTCAGAGATGCTCTCCCTGAAATAACATTTGGATTTCAGATCTCTCCTGGCATCAAGGACAATATGCTCCCACTCCCTCTTCCCAACCACACCGCCCCTGAGGAGGGGGATGGCCACTGTCCCCAGCCCAGGACAGTTTCTGGCTCCTCCACCCTTGCTGACCTGGATGCATGGAATAGCCATGGGCAGAACTGATAGCACTGGCTTCTCTCAGTGAAGACTAAGAATAATTGTTGCTGAATATAAAGTAGCATCGAAAGCCACAGGAAGGTTTCCCTGCAACCTTCTTTCCCTTTCAGCATTTAAAGATTCTGAATTTCCCAGTGAGAGTGGACCAACAGCCCCTGGGACTGTGGGACACATGACTCTCCCATGTTCCCCAGCCCTGCTGTGGATCAGGAGCAAATGAATGGCTTTGGAAATGCCATTTCTCACCACTACCAGGGACCCTGCAGATAAAGAGCATTAAACTCAGGCTGGGAACACAGAGTTCACTCAGTGCAATGAGATGTCTGGGTAAGATGAATCAGATAAGCCATTTTTAGGACATTAAAATTGTTTACAAATCTAGTCAATTTTTATTTAGTTTTGAATGAATTTGTATATGTATTTTTTTTTGCCGTCTGCAAGCACATCCTTCCTGATCTCCTTCCATCTCTCCCTGGCATATGGTATTTTCATCTTGCTAACAGGATTACATTTACTCTGCCAGGCTGTAGCAGGCACCCAGTTTCATTCAGACTTCCACTGCTTCTCTCTCACTAATGTGCCGCTATTAGCAAATGTCAGCCCTGGAGCAGGGAGGTGTGAGAGAAGGAAAAACAAGAAAGGGTGGGGGAAAAGGAAAGAAAAGGAAGAAGCGTGCTAATAGCAGCTGTTGGGAGCACAGTCGTTGGTGAGCTCCTGGGGCTGGAGTCCCCGGCAGGACAGTGGTGTGAGGGGCAGAGCCCCACAGGTGCAGGGAGAGGGGACCCTCTGCCACAGCCCCTCTCCCATCCTACTGTGCCCTCGTGGTGAGCATCACCCACAGTGCTTGGGGACAGTAGGAGGCATGGTGGGATCTAGGGGACTGGTCAGTGCTGCACATCCTGACCTGGCTGGGAGCCACCAACTAAATAATTGGTTTATTTTTCCTGGCTATCACGTGTTCGTTAAAAAAGCAGAAAACCAGCTTTCTTACTCCTTAGGGTATCATCTTCCTCAGTGTTTGTGCCAGTTAAAAGGGACAGGACAAATTCAGCCAACCCACAGGTACATGTATCCAGGTTCTGTTTGCTGTGTGCCAGGTCTCCTCCTAAGCTGGGACCACCCCTCACTGCAGGAACCATGTATGGCCACCTGGAGATGCACCTCGTTTACATGCCCATCCCTTCCCTGTACATCTTGCAAAAAGAATTAATTAGTTCAGATGATAAAGCACCATGGGGAAGGAGAACCAAGGTTAATAACATATATTAATAAAATATCAGCAAGGAGAAATGACTAGCTGTGTCCCAGCTAAGTCATCTCCATGATCATAATCTGTCCCTGTCTTTGAAAGTGGATGTATCTCAATAGATCAGGAGGGAAAAATAATGGAGATGAAATAACACAGCAAGGTTTCAGCTCCACATGAATGCTCTCATTGCTGCTTCACTGGCAATAACCTGGTGTGCAAAGGTGCGAACTGGGTTGCTGGCAGCGCCCTGGGAATTGTTCCCAAAATTTGCCCTGAGGGAGATTCCAGCCCAGTGCACTATTGCACACAAATGAAGGACACAGACAGCCCCCTCCCTACTGTTGCCAAGGTCCAGCCCTGGGCACAGTGAAGCACACACCAGCCTTCAGCTTTAGGTTTGGGTTTGCAGAGTGGGAAATAGTGAGCTTCCAGAGTGCTGTGGTTGTCATGCTGGCTCAGAACATCACCCAAATTCTCCTTTCAGCTTGTTTAAATATATAACTTTATCATTCCCAGTAAGTTTCCCATTAAGTGTTCCCATCAGCAGAGAAGCCATAGAAGCACACAATTTATTTGAGGTTTCATCACCACCTCAACTAATTACCTGTCCCCAAGCCATGAAGCAGCCAGAGAAGCAATACAGGCACCTTCTGCAACAGGCAGGTGGGAGAAAACATTATCTTCGCTGAAGCTTCTCGTTCTTGCCCACGAGAGGAGCCAAAGGGCAGGAACACAAAAACACCAACAACAGGAAATGCAAAGTCTTTGGAGAGCTGTATGCAACCTGCATTTGCCCATTAAATTGCACCATCAGAAGGGAAACTGAAATTAATCTAACCAAAATAAGAGGAAAGCCTCAATCCAGAACTTACTTTCTAGAGCCAGACCCCAGACCTCAATCTCCAGCAGCTGGTAGGGGCAGAATTTGGATGCATTGCTAGCCTAAGGGGATTTATTTGGACATTATAGGAACAGCAGCTCCTCCCCAGTGCAAAAAAAGCAGGAACCTGCTCTGTTCTCTAGCTGATAATGATTTATAACACTTCAGAAACCTCTCACTATATAGTCTTTAAATGCTGAGCTGTGAAATTAAGAGACATTTTCACACCATTAAAGGGAGGTTAATGTAAGATGAAAAAGAGTTTTTGCATTTAATGAGTGAATTTGAAGAACTCGGCTGGATTTCTTGCAGGCTGTCCCTGGAAAGCTGATTCCTGTATGGAGAAAAGTTTCTTCTAAAATACAAATGCGTTCTTCCCCCCTCCAACCCCAAAGCAAAGGACATTTTTGAAGTGTCATACCAAAACCCCTACTGGTATAGTCTGGTTTCAGAATAAGAAATAATAGCTCCAGAGAGTCAGAGGGTGGGAAATCATGAGTAACCTGGCAGGGAGATGACACACACGTGGCTGCTTGTTAGGCTTGCAGGTTTCTTTTCATAGTTTTCCATTTTTCTCAATTCCACATTGGAAATAGCAGCATAGCACCAATACATTTGCTTTATGCATAACTGAATAACAATTAATTTTTCCTTTTCCTTTGCTCTTCTACAGGAATGCTCCTGGAGCCAAGCTGTGTCAGGGACAGATAAGCTCAGCTGGCTGTCCAGGCCCTGCAGCAACAGGCCCACGCCCAGGCAGAGAAGCAGGGTCCTGGTGCCCCTGCCCCAGCCCTGGCAGCTGCTCCATCACCCATCACACACACTTCACTTCAACCATCAGCAGCTCCTGACCAGCATGCAACAGCTGGGAGTTCAGATTCCCAGTGATCTATGCTCCCATTCATATCTTTTGATATCTGGGAGCAGAGAATTTCAGCAAAAAAAGGGCTTTCCACTAAGATGACCATAAATCTCAGTGTGTTTACAACAGAAGACTGACCAGAAAAGTTTATTAAATCTCTAAGGGATTTGATGTATATCAAATGGTTACATAAAGTCAATACTTTGGAAAGAACTAGACAATAAATACCCTACAAGAGGCAATATTTCTATCACAGAGAAAGCAATCACATAAAGATTAGGAGACCAATTTCAATACTGAATGTCAGTCTGCTGTAAGAAGACATTTATTGTTTCTCTGAGTTATCACAGAAGAGCGAGATAAGCCATAACAATATTCTAAGCCCAGCTAATCATGCTATCAAAGTCAGAAATACTCTTTCACCTTTTAAAAATCACTTTTCCACTTCACAAATAAAAGGAACAACCTCTTGCAGGTGCAAGGGCAGGGAGGGGAGGAGATGCATCACAGCAGGTGGTGAAAAATCTGGAACTGCTGCCCCTCAGCTACCAACACAACTCAAATCCCTCTGTGGGTGCACAGGGCAGGTGCTGAAGGGTGGAGCCCACCCCAGGGACCCTGATTCTGCCCCAGTTGCTACAACTGGTTCAAGCACCAAAGCACCACCTGGGACAAAACTGGCCCCAGTTGAAGATTTGGGAACTCTTTTTAATGATTGACAGATAAAGACCTATTACAAAATATCAGTATTCAGTATGCAAAAATGCCACCTGTTTAAATTCTTCCCCCATAAAGAGATTTTTCCTTTAACAGTTCAGATTAAAAGAAAGAAAAATCTCAACCAGTTCAATTTTAGCAGAAGTCAAAGAATAGCTGTCACTGGGGAACAGTATTGACCCACTGATATTCCCAGGGCAGCTGCTTGTTTCGCTTTCATTCCCTATTTTCCCACTATGAGATCCTGCCTCCCTTATCAGTTTTCTTCTCCCAGTGGTACTGGCCCTGTCCCACGGCCCAGCTTGGGCTATGCCCACAGCCCTGCCCCACAGCAGCACCTGCATCCCCAGCACTGCCTTTGGGGTGATGCTGAGCACTGCAGCTTTGAGCTTCAGCTCTGCCCAGTGAGGCCACTGGCAGCAGTGCAGGTGCACTGTCCTGCCTCCCAACACTCCGGGAAGAATGCCAGACCAAGGACTAGGAGGTACTGGGATACCATGGGAACATGGGTTACTCAAGCCATAAAACTAACATGGAAAATGCCAATCGCTCCAACCATGCTGGTGGGATGAGTTTGAGAGTTGTATTTGTCTGGCTGAAGAAAAAATTTCAAATTTGAATAAGAAAATGGGAGCTTAAGAATTAATGTCATTTTTTCACAGCACAGGTTTCCCCTAGCTGCTCCAAGACCCAAGCGAACGGCGCGTGCTCTGCACACAGGCACAGAGATGAGCCCTTTGCAGCACAGATTAGCTGACAGCCAAAGTGAACACAGCTATTAATAATGACCCGGTCCAGAAGAGAATCATCAATTATCCTTATCATCTTCAGCTTGTATTTCTGGAAAGATGAATCCAGCAGATTGGTGTATACAGGGAAGAAAGGAAATGACACGGAGCTGTTGCACATTGTTATCGCAAACTGAAACACAGCGAGATGGAGGCAATTATCAGCAATTTTAACACAACTGTACCAGATGCATCAATGCTGTAACATTGAGCATCAGTGGATAGGAGGTACAGGAGGTACGAAACATGATTTTTAGTCCAAATCAACCTTTTTATCTCCCATAGGATCCATGCAGCAGTGCTCAGGGGTCTGAAAATTCATCTGAGAAGAGCAGTACATTAATTCTGCAGAGGTTATTCCTTCACTAAGCCGTGCACTTTTCTCTTGCCCCAGAAAGAATAGTGAGTGGTTTTCCAAGAATTTACTCTTGCAGTCTAATCAAGCCTGTTCTCTCTAATTTAATTTAATCATAGGAAATAGGTTAGAGAGGATGGCCCCAGTGAGTGATGCCCGTTGGAAGGGTCCAGTGATGTCACCTGGTACAAGCATTGAGGGGCTCTGGCACAGGTTTTATTTCACCTTTTTGCCTAAGGACTGCTCTGTTCTGCTTCTAATGGAATAATAATCTGCACTCTTATGGGGCTGGAGAAGTTGGATTTCTGAGGGAATTTGACAGCATCTTTACTAGTTTATGGCAGAAAAAAAAGGCACTTAAGGGGATTTTGTTTGTCACTTGAAAAATTAGCCTAGAGGAAAAAGAATCTTCAATGCAAATTTAATTAAAAACTGATGAACCAAAAGCCTTGTAGTGGCTCTGTGAAGTCCCATTCTTACAGCACAAGAACATAGCCCTGATAAGCAGGAAGAAGAAAATAAAGACAACAGATTTAAAGCAAAACCCCAAACAGAAATGGGCCAAACTGTAATCCAGTGGTACCAGACCATTGCCAGAACAGAAATTGTCCTGCTGCACTTAAACAGGGGCTTTAAGGGAGCTGCTGAACCACTTGTGTACTACTGACAACATCCCATTAAACTCACTGTCATTATTCCACCCATCTCCTTTGGTCAAGACTTTCTGCCCTCAAGGGGAGGGGACAAGTCCCTGAGGTGCACACATCTCTCTGCACTGTCACACACAGCACTGAGCCAGGGTAATTGCACATAGCCAAGGTCAGCTTTGTTCCCTAACAATTAGAGCATGTTCATAAACAGTTAATAAACTCACAGAGGAGTGATGACTTGGCACAGGAGGAGGAGGAGAGGTTGGTGATGCTCAGATGCTCCAGTAAGGAAAAGCAGCAAGTCCCCAGGGTGGTTTTGGGGATGTCACTGGTGTTACTGGAGCTGCTGTGGGAAGGGCACCACACACATGACCTGTGCACTCACATAGCTCTCAGAAGCATGCAGGTGGACATGACCCACAGCAGCAAATCTCTGAGGCCAGAGTGTGTGGCTTCACTTTATCAGCTGGATCAATTTGATTAACAATAGGAATATTAATTATTGGCTATTGCTGTTTTTATTTCAGAAAAACCAACTAGCATTTCACCAGGTCAATATAACGCAAAATAGCCACTAACACCAGCCACTTTAGATTGACGGTAATTTCTTTGCAGCTCTTATTGGCAAAGAATAATTTTTTTAAATGGTCCCAAACACCAGACCAGCCAGAGGAATGAGATTTCCTTAGATACGTAAGACCTCCTGTTTATCACCGTCTGTAGCATGTGATATACATGATTGCACATTTTCAGTCACCGGTGATTTATGAAAAAAATACATTGTTCAAATAAGCTTAATACATAAAGAATATTCTGTTACATGGTCTGGAGGCAGAAGTTGACCTCCCTACCTCTGGACCTCCTGTTCCATTCTGAAAGATTAGAGGGGCTGCAGCAGGCCAGTGACCAGCAGCCACTTGCACCACCATCACTGGGATAGGGAGGCATTTAAGCCCACTCCACCTGTGGCACTGCCATGAAGTCATGTCTCTGTTAAAAATGCAGGCCAAAAACTACCCTGATTCCTTAGAGGGTTTGGGCACAAAAACGTATTAGAATGAAAAAAAGATGAGAGTAATTCCATGACACTTTGTGGTTCTGATATTATGGTTTAAAACTCTTAGCCTGGCTTGAACAGCTTCTGACTTGCACTAAGTCTTTCAGAGAGAAAGGAAAAGACAAAAGTAAACTGTGGGATTGAAAGCAGGGGGAGGATGGAGCTTGAGTGGCTCCTGTGCAGCATTCAGACCTGGAAACAAACTGTCCCTGGGTCTTCTGTTCCCTTTCCTCCTGATGGCACCACAGCTCACAAAGACCAGAAGTGTCACAGACAATCACCTGCAGCCCCCACACTCCACCTCTATGGTCTCTTCCCATTCAGAGGCTGCAGAGACACATGTGGGGTTTGCAGAGCTGTCTCCAGCCAGCTCTAACCACCTCCTGCCCACCTCTTTCACTAATGGACACAGCACAGCCATTTCCCCAAACTCCTGCATTTTTCTTTCCATGATTATCTCCTTTAAAAAGGCACAAATTGAAAATGAGATGCAGAGCCAGCGGCTCTTTTGAGCTATGGTTATTAGCTATGTGGAGGATGAAAGTGGTATGACTCCCCAGATAAATATATAGTTCATTAAAAGTGTTCAGGATCACTCTATTCTGCTGATCAAAAGCCTAAATCACACAGTTAGCAACATTAAGGAGCTGTATTATGATTTGAGTTATATCTGGATAAACCCACTCGAGGACTGAGGGAAGGCCAGTGGTGCTGGGAGCCCGGCTGTCACACTGTGGCTGTGGCTCTGCTCCCAGCACACACAGACCAGGGTGGGATTTTATCCTGTTTGCAACAGCTTAAACCATTCTGGCTGCTTGGGAGCAGCAGACTGCACACATGAGTAGCTGCTTTCTTCCTCAAACCACAGTTGTCAGGTTCCTCTCAGGTTTTAACTGGGCAACAAATCCAACCAGAACTGCCCAGCTCCTGAGGTATTTTAAAACCACACCAGAGCTCTGTTTTCAGTAGGTTCCCTGTGGAATGCTGTGAGTCTGGGGAATGGGCATATCCTTGTGTCCTGAGCCTCCAACTCTTACAGTGCATTTATGTGTGGGTCTGGAGGGTGCAGGGAGATTGCAGACTGGCTCTGGTCACAGGACAATTAGGTGCTTAATGCCACAGTTCTGGGCTTACTGCAACCAGAGATATGAAATATCGATTCTGGAGAACAACTGCACACTGATTAACCCAGAGTTACCAACACTTTCCAAAGGTGATTGTCTCATCCCTTTTGTGCATCTGCTTCTTCTTTAGTTAAGCATACAGCTAAATAAAAACCCACAAATCCTCAGCATAACTAAGCTCCAGCTGTCTCAGGCAGAGACCTCTGCAAAGTCCAGTCTGACCTCCTAAGTCTTGGCTCAAAACATGCCACCCTCCGATTTCCGATCATTTCAAATCTGGCTCAATAAAAGCTATCTGTGACTGAGGACAGGAATACTAATGACAAATTTTGCATCCAAATGATGTCTCAATCAGTCAGTTTTAAAGAGAGCACAAGTCTCTTCAGCTTCAGGCTTTGTCAAGGACACCACAGAGTCCAGGCAAGCTGCTTCTTAGGAGGTAGTGAAAGAGTGCTGGGTCTCAGCACCTGTAGCAGCTCCTGTCCCACACCTCTGCCACCTGAAGAAGAACTCACCATCGTGATCAAACAGTGCTTGCTCCTCTTTCCTGGCTGCCCTCACAGCACAAGCTCAATGCTTTGACAATCGGATGCTCCTGCTTACCACACCACTCCTCCCATGCAAGCAGGACAGCTCTTAGCTGAAGGAATCTCTGCATTTCAGTGTGTTGCAATTAAACAACAGGAAGGCTAATCCACATTAGGAGAGCACCAGTGGGAGGCTGCTGTTCCCTCCTTCCCTCTCTGGGAGTTCTTGGCCAGCCACTGAAAAATTAAACTCAGCACCTCTTTTGACTAAGATGGATGGCAAGCTTAAATGATATCCACTGAACAAATGGCTGATTTGTGTACTCTTCCATTCAGGATTAGGCTAATAAAATGAACATTTATGGATCTATTACTCAGTCATTTAATTGCTTAAAAAAAGAGGACTGGGCAAATTTCACTATCCAGGAATTGATTTCCATCTCTTTAGGCCAAATTTTAGTGGAGGGTTTGCAAAGGTAATTTAGTGGGACACATCAAAACATCATTAAGGTGATACAGTATTTTAAAATAGATGATAAAAACTCAGGGTGCTTGAAGCCTCAAGGTTTAAGGCAGCCCTGCTCTTCCCCATCTGCCTTTTGCTGTGGCTCCTGGATGGACACACAATCAGAGTATTTTAGAATGAGAGGCAGAAAGGGGCTTCCAATGATCCTGGGGACCTTCGGGGAACCCCAAGCTATAGCAGCCTGGTGCAGGGCTGCCCCAGGCAGGGCAGGTCTCTGCGGGGCTGTTCCCAATTGCTGCAGGCTGCAACCTGTAACTGCAGTGTCACCTCGGGGCACTCCTGCACCTGCTCCAGCCCTGGAAAGCAGTCAGTTATTTCTGCTTCCCAGCAACAGCAACATCTGCCTCTTTTACGCCTGTCATCAGCAGGATGGAGAAGGTTTGCACATCCTGCTAACATGGCTGGGCTGTGCTCAGCTCGGTGCCCATTGGAGCATATGCCAGGGGCAGGAGTGCTGGCCACACTGGCCCTCAGCTTGGAGACTTCTGGAGACAGCAGGAAACTCCACAGCAGATTTTTCAGGATGAAGATTTGCAGTCACTAATCATCCATACCCGGTCTATGGAGGCTTTGTGTCCGGATAAACAAAGCAACACTCTGGCATCTGTGCAGTCAGCCGCTGGGCTGGCATTAATTCAGGCAAAGGGAAAGGCTTTCTGCTTGAATTAAAATAAAAATCATCAGCTGCCTGGTTCTGCTTAATTAAACCAGGAAGTAACTAAAGACACTGGTATTTAGGCTGCTGTCATTAGGATTCAGCATGAGCAGGCATTCCTGCACAAGCAGCTCTCTGCTGCTCTTTCCTTCCCAGCCCCACACTTGTGTTCCTAACTCACAGCTGAGGTGCTCGCCCACCGGCCAGGGCTGGGGTTAATGGCTGTACCCAGTGCTGCTGCGAGCTGACAGAATCCTCCTCACTGAGCCCTTCAGGGCACCAAAAACTGAGCTGTAACACTCTCCACACTGGTCACTCGGGGAACAGCTCATTACCCAGGATTTTGATAACACTGCTGAGCATTGGAGACAGGAACACAATTATCTTCCAACCCGGATTTACCAGCACTCTCATCCTCTTGCCTCACTGAAGCACAACAAGCTCTAATGGAGCACTCTGCTGTGTGAGATCACTGGTGCCTTCTCAGAGATGGAACGGGAGGGCACACGAGAGTTCTTAATTTATACTTTGTCTACTGGGCCTTAGTTAATTTAACATTCATACAACAAATTATGCCTCCAGAAAAGTGAGCAGGTGCCAGGATGTAACTGTTTCATTTAATACACCCACCACCACCACCAAAACCCATCTATGTGTGTGCTGTCATGCACTCCACATTAACAGAAATTCTCATGCACATCAGTGCTCTGTCCTTCTCTGTGATGTGTCTTTTCATGCAGTTAAGAAGAAAATGCAAATAATCTACAAGTCCACTTTCACCTAGTGACACGTTTGCTCTCCTGTCTAAGGATAGCAGGGGTCAGATGCACAGAGCAATGCTCTGACTCCCACAGGTAGGAGAGCTGCTGTCAGCCACTGGAGTAGAGGCTCACAGCATCCCTTTCTCCCCACCAGTTCTCTGTGCCCTGACAGTGGCTTTCAGGGATGCCCTGGTGTGCCTCCAAAGGGCAGCAGACCACCCCAAAACAGCCCTAGGAAAAATCCTTGCCCAGCTGGTTTCTCTGTCGATTCCTCACTCTTTCAGAATCCAGGGCAGAGCACTGGGCTGTGACCAAGTGAACAGCTCAGCCCTACATTCATCTCTCTCTTTTGCATAATGCATTTAGAAATGGATCTATTTTTTATTGCAGAATAATATGGCTAGCTTATATATTGGCATCTTTGTGATGTACTGACATTTTGTGCACATTCACTGCTCACCCCAGGGACAGCTGGCAACTGAATACCACCGTGGCCCTGTTTCACAGCACAAATTATGATCTTTCCCAGGTACTACTCACTTCATTATCTGAGGGAAAAGTTTTATCTTACCTACCAAGCAAACCTCTCAAATTCACAGCTGGGTAGATATAACCTTGAATATTTAGCTCAGCCATAATGGCAGCTAATATGCCTCTTAACCACTGCTCTTAAACAGTTTCATCATACCATTGTTAATCACATTAAAAGGTATTGGATATATAATTTCCTTTAATTAAATGAAAAAAATTGGTTGCTTTCTTTCTTTGGAGCATTATGCACAGAGCAGCAGTGATTAATGTCAGGAGTTTCAAAAGGCAGTCAGAGAAAGCTCCTAATTGTTGATTTATGCTCTAATTGAAAGACACTTGTTTTCTTCCCACCCTTTTGATCTTTACTTTCTGAGTCCAAAATTATTCTGCATATGTCATTATTACATTAATCGATACATGTTTTGTCCTTCACAAATCTGCCTAATTACTTCTCTCATTTAGACAGCCATTTGCTAACAAATACTGTCACCTACTAACACCAACAGGAAGATTTACCGGGAACACTGAGCAGGTTAAGCAGGGGAAAGACGTTGTTGTTATGGGCAGTGAGGTTTTGAGACTAGACTTCAGATAGCCAGCAGGGAAAGGGAAAAGCAAGCAGTTCAAAAAGAAGTAACTTTGCATACAAAGCAAAGATTTTCTACTCCACCATGTATACAAATATGGGCTTGGGTTTTCTGACTACGATTCTTGAATTATTTTTTTGGAGGCTGCAAATGACACTGAGCTTTCTGTGATCATGAAATAGGAAGTACCTAAAATGACAAATTAGGAGGAAGAGTGTTTGTGACAGTGATAAAGGGAAAGTTTAAGGCTTGTATTTAGATAAATTGGCTGGAAAATTTGATCCACACAGTCTTTCAAATATGATTATACAAACATAATTTGCATAAATATTATAATTAAAATTTTGCCTATGGCATAATAAAGAAGGGAAAATAGTATTAAATGATCAAGGCATTTGAATGTATGAAATTTCACTGTGTGATGTTTCATGCTATCCATTAAATAAGTAATTTATTGCAAAATCCATCAAAGCAAAAGGAAATTAAGTCAGATAAGGCTGGCTTTTTACTTCGCATGGTCTTTTTTCTGAGGATATCATTCCTTTCAGAGCACATTTGATTTTTCCAAGGTACTAACTCAGAGTAATTATAATACTGCATCTGCTGTAGAGCCGTGACTCTCCAGATGCTGTAAATGCTGCATGTGCTGATGTGCAGCTTATGACAGCAGGGTACAGGACTTGTCATTTCTGGGTGGGAGTCCCATCCTGTGTCCTGCTCTGTGCCACCTCCTGCCACCTGGAATGGCAGCACAAAACCTGGTGAAGCCTCGGGTGTCACATGTGGGCAGCAGGGACACAGCAGGGACACAGGCTGGCTGCTGAGGCAGTGTCCTGTCCCAGTTGTTGTGAGCAGTCTGTGCACACCTGGGGAGCCCCTGCCAGGTGCAAGCACCCGCCTCTCCCGGTGGCTCCACACTGGAGCGCTGTGTTTTTCAGCTGTCTTTTCTAGGCTCTCCCGCTCTGTCATACCCTGACATGTTTCATGCAAACAACAGATCGCCACACAGCTGAGCCCTGCTGGGTCTGGAACACAGTCACGGGCTGCTGCGACTTCAGTCGCTGTTTTCTTCTGCATACGCTGACTCCTACAGCCCCTGGCAACCTGCTGTTTTCCTCTCAGTGCCCCTCCTTTCACTCCCTTCGCCCTTGGCAGCCACAGCACCTTCACTCTGGCATGCCTTACGCGGGCTCGTCCCCAGGGGTTACCGAGGGATGGATACAGGCAGCGCGACGGACACGGAGGGGCGGCAGCATCAGCTGCTGCTGGTCACACATGGGAAGCATTGGCCATGGTTCTCAGCACCAAACCGAGCTGGTGGACAGCAGCAGCTGATGGACTGCGTGGCTGACTGGACAAGCGACTCCCCGTGCAGGGCATGTCACACGCCTGTGCCCTGCCGGACCTCACAGCCGGCTCAGCCCGGCGTGTCCCCAGCCAGCCCACAGCTCCTGCCGAGGACAGGCATCACCTGTACTCAAACCATGAACAGCCCATTCACAGAGCACATGAGGCTGGTTATTTATTCTGTCTGTTGGCTCGACCTAGTGGAGACAGAAGGATGAAAGGGCAAGTGGGAAATGAGCTTTGAAATGCACAGGGAAACAGCCTTCCTTATCAGCCACTGCTTTGTCCCTGCCACTACAAAGATCTTTTTAAGTAAACCGCAAAGAAAAATAGGATAATAAAGGAAAGAAAACCCACGAACAGCTTACTGAAGCGTTTAGACTAAACTGCTGCTAGGTACATTGACCCTTTGATATAAATCCTCTGCCTTGTCCACCTCCAGGCCTGCAAACAAGGCAGCCTCACTCCTAATGTCACTTCTACTGCTGAAAATTTGTGACATCAATAAAATCCTGGTTTGTCAGTACAAATGGAATTTTAAATTGAATTCTTATCAAATTAGCCTTTCATCAAGGTCATGCAATATTGTGTGAATAACCTTTTGAGAGGCTGTGTACATGGCTGCTGCCGGCGGTGAGAATGAGACAAATTCTAATGAGATTACCCAGCTGGAGCACTCAATAACAGGCAGTGGAGGAGATGGGGTGACATTAGGTTTAGCGATAATTTAAGTAAATGGCTACACCAATGCTCAAAGCTTCACCCCCCATCTCGACTGTGAACCCACACATGCTCTCTCACAGGTCTCAGTAGCCCCAGAGCAGTCACAGCTCTGACATGCCAGAGGCAAATAGAATTTCCTGGAGGAACCTGAAGGAATTGTAAATGCATCCGCTCTGCTGGCTCTGTGGTGCAATAAAACTTCCTTTTGTTTCAGGAGAATTGTGTTTTGCAACAGCAGCTGGAGGGATTTTCCATCAGCCTTGCACATCATGACCAAATTTGTGGGAAAACCTGTTTTTCAGCATGAGGAGCTCAATGCACCAGGAGCTGGGTAGGAGCTGAGGGACTGAGATGTGCACATGCACTGTGAAGTAAGGACACAGCCCTGCTCCCTCATTCTGGGCTTGGCTGCAAGCAGGGCACAGATCTGTGCTGGGCACTGCCTGTGGCATCACCCAGTCAGGCTGCCAGCAAGTGGGAATGCTGCCCTGCCCCCCAGCACCTGCCATGCCAACCCTGGGAACTGCAAGACCCCTCTGAGGAAGCTGTTCCCACCATGACAGAATTATCCTAATAAATAAGCATGAGCTGCTGCTGCTATCCTTTTAGATAACATCTTCTTGAAATGAAATATGTAGATCAAATTGCACAATCAAGAAATAAACTATCCAGCTGCTAAAGCCTCCCTCCCAAATAACAAAATAGCTGAATATTTGACAACTCCAAAAAATATTTTGGCAAACATAATAGAGAAGATAATGATAATTAGGCTAGTATTTTGTGCCATCATACCCTTGAGTGCCTACAAAATACAATATTTTCATTAAAAGATAATTGAAAAGATTATTTGGCTTATCTAAAAAAAGTTTTTCCAAGCCTCAACTCATCTGTTACAAGAACTCCTGCAGACACATGGTGCAACACTGCTGGCTCAGTGGACTATTCATTCCTTTGAGAAAGAGATGGATAAAGACACGGAGGGTTTTGTACATAACAGGTCGCTTTGCCAGAAAACGGACATAATCACTTTTTATCGGACCCATGGAAATGTGGAAGTGACCGGAAAGCCCCGGAAAGCAGCAGACAAGGCTGGACCCCGCCCGGGCAGCCTCGGCACGGGGCAGGCGCGGGGATGCCGCGGCAGAGCATGGGATCTCCTCACACTGGTATGAATGGATGTGAACCCTGTGCTCCGACATTTCCCTGCACACCGGCACAGTTTGCTCTTTGTTGCTAAGTTACGCGTTTCTCTAGCCCCGCACAGATCCCTCCAGCACTGAACTAGGGTGCCTTCGGCAGCTGCAGCTTCAGTATTTGCTCTCGGTGAGGATTCAAGCTGAGCATTTTAGTACTTGCTCTTGCTGCTAGGATCTGTAGGCTGAACCTCTGAAGTACAGACAGGGGTAATTGAAAGCTACTTTCTCTCTTTGGGGGGTGCAGGGGGGGAAATTTCAGGCTGCAGCACTACAATTGATGCCAAGAGAGCCTATGATACCAAAGGGCTGGGGATGAAGCCAAGGCATCAGCTCTGAGAATATTTCGATATTTCAAAATTTAGCATTTAAAATCTGAGGGGCTACAAATTCCTTGTCTTTATCCTTCCCTGCTTGTCCCCCTTCACAGGCACTCTAGCTTCAGGCAGACTGAGCAAGACCTTTTGCTTTCAAGTAGGTCTGTACAGTGCTCTGGTGCTTGTGGTCCCTTCAGCTGACAAAGGACAGGGAAATGTCTCCATGCCTTTTTTTGGGGTTTTGGTGCTCTGTCTCATGTGGATGTGTTCTACCACTCCAGCCACCTTGGCCACACTCAACTTCCATGCTCCTGTGGCCACAAGAAAGTCTTCCCAGCACTCCCTGGGTGATTTTGTGACACAGGACTTTTTAAGTCTCAGCATTTCTAAAAACATTTACTCCTGTTCAACCAGTAATCGCAATTGACTGAGGAGAATATAGAAAACAAAAGTTTTACACAGGTCCTGGCAGGTTCAATCGTTAGTGCTGCTGTGACCTAGCCCCTCAACACCAGAAGAGCAGTGGGTATCTGCTTTATGAGCAGAGCTCGGAGCAAGAGAGAAGCCAAGGAGCCAGTGCTCAACTCTTCTCGTGCCAGTGAAGCAGCATCTCATTATTCTGGGGCAGAAGCCCAGAGCTGGTCCTCAGCAGCCTCTCCCCCAGAAACTGCTCTGCTGGTACTAACTGGACTCCTGGCATGAACAAGGTTTATCCATGGGCTGAAGGGCCCATCCTCCATATGCAATATTCAGAATACACTAAGCACAGCGTTTGTGAGAAGTGTCAAATGCAATAATATATTCCTGTGTTTAACTTCAGGCTACTCCCTCACCAACCACACTGAAAAGTGTTAGAATTGGACAAGACCTCCCAGGAGTAAAAGAAATTCATGTTCACATGCTTATAAAGGCTGACAGGTGAACAAACTCTTCTACAGGGCAATTGCAGATGCTCTAAGTGACATTTTAAATTCTTAAGAATTTTCCATTTGCAAATACATGTTGCCTTGCAAAATGACAAGCAAACCAAGCAGACTTCCCATAAACTGCTCCTTTCTGTTGCCTTTTAGTGGTTTTATTTTCCATAAGAGAAAAATGATCAGTGGCCTCTCAAAAATGGACTTTTGCGTCTATCTTTTAAAATCTTTTATAGAAGAAGAGTAATAGGCCACATACAGCACTAATTATTGTAAACTACTTTGGGAACATATTTTACTCAGAGAACTTAGCACAAAAAGCAGATTAACTGGAAAAGCAAATGGTATAGTGCAGTATAAATATTTACACAAATGTTTAGCTTAATCCTTTATTAACAGGTCAAATTTTCTCTGAATTTTTCACCTTTTGTTATGAGATTTTTAATGGGTTGATACCTTTCCAGGTTTTAAGAACTCCTCAAAGGAGAAGGAGATAGCCCCCCAGACACCCCAACTCTTGCTGCAGCGTTGTTTACATCTCACTGGCTCTCACAAAGCAGAATTATGCTTAAATTCCTGTGCCCCTCTATGGGACATGGCTGCTCAGAGGGTGAAGAGCAGCCAAGGGGACTCTCACAGCAGAAGCTCTGTGGCTCTGTGGCTGTGTCACTGTCCCTGCACGCTCTGGCCCCATAGCCACAGCATGATGGGACAGGAGGTGCCAGAAGTCTCTTCCCAGAACAATCAGTCTTCTCATTCAGCAGTGCAAACATTTTGTCTCTCCCTTCTTCTTTTTGTTTCTCATTTTACCATATATAATTATGAGGTTAATTATGATCAAGCACAATAAAGATTTTCCAAAAATCTCTGAAAACCTGCTTTAATTCAAGGAACAGGAGGTTGCTGTGGGGTCTTATAATAGTTTTACAGCCTTGAATTTATTGGACATGGTTTCAAGTTAAACCAGACGCTCTGACAGCAGAGAATGAAGGTCTGGGCAAACTCAATACATCAACTCTATGATCAAGTGGATTCAGCACTCTGCTCAGAAGCAGGACAAAAAGTGTGGTTTGCACTCATCAATTTTCCATTCTGTCTATCCAGTAAAAAGAAAAAAAACCCGAAGATTATGAGAAATCATCACCTCAGGTCACTTAGGAATTTCCCATTTAGCACAGCTGTGATGAACATCTCAGACTCTCCTGTTGTCACAATTCACCCAGTTTAGTCTGCCAGTTCTGCCTGCACCCAAATGAATCCTGTGAACATGAGGAGCTGCCAGAGGCAAGGGACACTTGGGCCACCTCCCAGGCTGCCTGTCCCCCATCCCCCAGCAGCCCTGCAGTACCCACCCACCAGTGGGGGTTTGTGGTTTTATAAGGATTTCTTCCTTCAAAAATTTTGTCTTGAAGAATGGGAGCAAGGTGAAGGGTTCTTCTTGGACAGGAAGAGGTCTGTGGAAAGGCATCCCTATCTGCATTCTTAGCAATGCCTAACTGTCAGCTCAGAGCCAAGGAAGAGGTGGCCACTTCAATCTCTTCCCCATCAGTAGAAGGTGCTCTTTTTCCATTGACCTGAAACTGAGCTGATTTATCCCAGCAACAGCTCCTACGCTGTAAATCTTCAAAAATCTGTCTCATGGTTCTCCAGTCATGCAGATAATTTTCTTCTTAATTAAACAAATGACACAATGCCAGCTGGGAATTAGCAGCTGTAGTTTGACCAAGGAAGTATGATACCTTCTTTAATTAAAAGAAAAACTCTAAAAGTTCCCTAAGGAAATCTCCCCTCTGATAAGATGGAGCAAGACATAGCAGGGAAGCACAGGGATTCAGTCAATGCAGTTTTCTTGCAGGAAAATACTTCAACTTTCAAGAAAAGAAAAGAAGCTGTGGAAGTTGCAAGAAGCCAGCTTTCCGAACGATTTTTCAGCTTGACTTTGTAGACCACCATTCCCAAATAATGACTAGGAAAATGGGTTGCATCCCAATTACATCCAGGAGCACTAGACACTGGAGATGTTGAACTTAATTGTGACAGCTCAGAGTGGTGTTAAACCATATCTTTTATTTCCTAAGGAGGTATGCATCTGCAGCAGAGGATATGAGGCAGCCAGAGATACAAATCTTGGGGGTTTTTTTAATGTTGGCTCTTTTGCCAGCCTCAGAGTTACTCAACATATTTCCATATTCTGACACACCAGACTTGCTCTCTTGATAGATAAGATACACAGCTCTATTTAAAGACAGAGAATCTCTCTGCATATTTTCCTAAATAATCAGATACATAAGAGACTCCCACTGGTGTAAAATTTCCTCTTATTCATTTGACTCATAACATTGCCCCTCTGGACTCAGCCCTTAAAACACTCCTCACATTGGGCAAGGCAGCACTGAGGCTCTGTGTCACCTCTTCTGGAACACCTCTCTGCGCCCATGGTGCAGGGACAAAGCTGGAGCATCACTGCCAAAGCTGCGACTA
The DNA here is from genome assembly GCA_013399455.1 of Anthoscopus minutus. Lineage (NCBI taxonomy): Eukaryota > Metazoa > Chordata > Aves > Passeriformes > Paridae > Anthoscopus > Anthoscopus minutus. The sequence continues at coordinate 171,056 of VWYI01004135.1, read as the reverse complement.
TTAGCCAGTGCTTCAGAAAAGCAAGAGGAGCAGAAACCATCAGAAGCTAATGCAGAGTAGCTGCCATCTGAAACAGGACTTTTCTCAATCTTTTGCAGTCTTAGGAAATTATCTTTTGCTTCCAGACAATCATTTCACAACAAATTTGGAAGAGGATATGTACCATCTCTGGTGTCTTACAGACTGGAGTTTGCCATGGGGCATAAATACATGAGAGTGGAAACTGGATCAGGTTACTAAGGACAAATGTAAAAATAAGACAAATGTACAAGGACAAAGCTGAAAACAACTGGGCCCTAAATGAAACAGAAATCCAGGGTCCATCATCCATGGCCAAGAGAAAGCCTGAGTGGTGTGGGAAGGGTTAAGTACTCTGTCCAAAAAAAGGGACAGCAGAGATGGGATCCCATATGCCTGTAGGCAACCTGGGCTTGCTGAGCTTTTCCCTGCCCCACCAAGGTGCTTGGTCTGAGGGCCCCCCCTGGGCTGTGATGGCAGTGGCATCCCCATGGACCAGGAACAGAGGCATTAGCCTGGCTGTGGTCATCTCTGAGGCTGACCAAAGTAACACCAGGAGGGAGGAACTTATGGATTTTATTGAAATATTTGTTTTGCAAAAAACAATCTCTGTTGAAAGGTAATATTCAGTCGACAGAAACAGATTTAGATCCAGAAACGTTGATGTAGCACCAAAAATCATTGCAAAAGCAACTCCCTACCCCATTGGGGTGGCAGATAACTCCATGTGACAAACCAGGCAGTGACTGTCAATAACATATTGACTTTAGGTGTTTCCAAGAACAGGGACTACACAAGCTTCCAAAAGCAGGGCCATATGTTCCTCTGCGTATAACTACGTACTAACAATACTCAGGTTGTGCCTGGAAGAACCACTCTGCTTTGTAAAACCCACTCTGGGCTGTGCAGAAGGCATTCTCATGCATTTGTAGTGACCTCCCACACCAACCAGCTAAGCTGTCCAGCTGTCCTTCCCAAACCCATGCTGTAAGCATCACACATGTTCCTGCCCTCTTTAAAAAGCATTTGGAGACCTGGGGTAGCAAAGTGCTGTTTGATATTTGAACTGCCTTTTGATCATCAGAGCACATGCTTAAGAACAGATCAGTAGGATTAGAGCACAGGCCAAACCAGAATTCCCCAGGGCTCAGCATCCTGGCTTTGGCACAGAACTCTCCATTCTTTTGTATCCTCACCAAAGGAAAGAGGAGGTAAAAAAGAACCTGCCAGCAAGGCTGTTCTGCTACAGCAAGGTCAGCCTTCCCCCTGCTATGATGAGAGGCTTCAGCTGTGCCCCAGCACCATGTTCCTCAAGAACAGTCCCATTTATCAAGGATATTGTTTTCCCTAAAGCAAACTATTCTGGCATTAGACTTTTCCAACAAATACCAAAGTTTGCACAGCAATAGCAAGTACCAGGGTAGAGGACTGGACTGCACTTGACTGACTGGGGTTTACTGGCAAATAATCACTCAGATGAGGTCACCCAGGATTCAGCTGTGAGCACAAGGACATGGGCTCCCTGAAAGCCCATTGGGAACAACCAGTTTTCACAAGAATTTCCTAGCTGGGCACATACAGCCACTCACTGGGGAGAGTGGGGTTGGGCCCTATCCCAGCACAGGGGGACAGTGCCAAATGGACTACAGAGTGCTCCCAGAATTGGTATCACTGTCCAGCTGGAATTCAATAAACCAGTCTATATCCAAATCCCATCTCCTTTTCTCTTTCTTTTGTTTATTTATGTTTCTGCTGTTTGTTGCTTCAGAATAACCTACTTTTTCCAGTGGAGGAGCTGCTGATGTGCTCACTTCTCAATGTTGTTTCCCTTCTATCAGAGCTGACTGAACCTGGGCTCAGGGGCTTGGCTTTTATCTTGTTTACTCATGCTATGGTTGGCAAAATGCAGCTGTGAGGTGTGGGGAGAATCTGCCCATTTTACTGGGCAAAAAGGTACTGACATGAATAACTTGAGTTCCTCAGAGAAGTAATAGCTGTCAGCACTGTATTTCCAGCCCTGGCTCCCTGTCCTCATGTGCCAGCAGGTATGGCACTAGTGAGGCAGCAGGCTGGCAGCACCCTGGCTGTGTCTGTGCAGTGACTGAGCTCCGTCCCTGCTGTCCTTGCAGCCTGGCATGATGTAGGGAGCTGCTGCCACATTCCCTCCTGGCTGGCTCTAGCTGGGTGTCCTGGTTTTGGGTAAATTTAGGAGGAAACTTCCAAAGGGGTTCCTCAAGGGACAGAGGAAAGAGTTTTTCCTCCTCAAGCAGGCAACAGCAGCAGGGCCAAGACACCAGCAGGGTCTGCTTGGCTGTGTTGGAGCCCAGAACTCAGTGGGCAGGGATGTGAGACCAGGAGCCAGCCCCCCAGACCAGCTCTGCAGGAATGGAGCAGCTTTACCACCACATTCATTACCCTTTGTGTATTCCTGCAGCTTGCAATGGCACACACAAAATCACAGTGATTTATTATTGATGAGAAAAATATTAATCAATATCAGTAAATACCTATGCATGAATAAGGAGAGAACAGCAGTAGATGATGGCCACTGTGAACATCCTTGCACACAGGGACTTGACAAACAGCATAAATATATCAACCAGATATACAAATATACTACCTCCTTCTCTGGGGCTGAAATACCAGGTGTAAACACTCAGCTTTAATATCAGATACACAACAATGTTCTTCAAAACCTGCAGTAGAATAAAGCCTTGTGATTCAGGGGGCTGTGCAGGTAAATGGGATTTTAAACTGTCCATCGCCCAGTAGAGCTGGGGCTTAGGGGACACTGCTAAACAGAGACCAGCAAACTGTCCCTGCAGCAGGACAGTCCATCAGCTGGGTCAGCTTGCCCAGGGCAGGGCTTCCCTGTCACAGCAGATTTACCAAGGGAAGGGGGAGAACCAGCCAAGCTGAGAATCCTTAGAAAAGCTGGGAGTCAAAGAGAAACGAGGGCTCACAGCCACAGCAGGAGCTGTCAGTAATCAGTATGTGCCACCATATGTTTTAATAATTTCAGATTTCTCACATGTCTCTAGGGAGCCTCAGAGGGGTTTTCATGTTCTTCACTCAGTTTTCAAACTTATGGCTGCTCCCATCAATAAAAGATTTGGTGTACACACTGTTGCAACAGTATAATGAAAACCAGGTGCAGCTATGTAATATTTCTCTTTAATTACTATGTGGCATAAAAAAGAAGAATTAATCATTCTGCATTGTTAGAACAGGATGAACCACCTACTAATCACAAACTCAATTTTCATTCAGGTGATGTCGCACAACATTCTATTAGTCCAAGTAAATATCCACACTAGTTTTAATTATTTCTTTAGTCTTTCTCCCTGCATGAAACATCTACCTGATGAAAACAGATACATGTAAGTTAGAGTTACGGCTCTTCCCTCTCACACACCTGGTCTAGAGACATAAAATACTTTCTCTCCACACCCTTAGAATGAAAAGGGATGTCCTTGCCTCCCCCTTCCAGCTATTTTCTCTCGCATCAAATTTGTTTTTATGACTTATGGGCAAAAAGTGTGAATTCAAGGAAAATGTAGTCTCCATCATTTATTCATACTATCCTTCAAAGTGAACCCACTCAAGAATCCACAATAATTTCTTTATTTTGACTGTGGGCACACATGAACAAATGTATCAGTAAGCCTTAGCCCTGCTACCGTACTTCCTAATGGTCAATTTTTATTTCCTGGCAGGGGTCTGATGTCCAAATCTTACTGAAAAACAAGAAATTCACAGAAATTACCCACAAAGGAATTGTGTTAGCACTTACTGAATGCCATTTTGTGATGAGATGTGCAGAAGGCTCCAGTGCTCCTAAATTATGCATAGCTGTGCATTCAGTAGATCCTCTGCTTTATTTGCAAGAGTCTCACTTGCCAGAGCACTCCAGGGAAGGAGAGGCTCCTGTCAGAACGAATACAGTCAACCAGAGAAAGAGGATTTCAACGATTAACTGATGGGGTTTCTTTATTCTGGTGTTTTCCCTCTCTGCCTCTCCCCAGCCCCATTCCTGCAGCCGTCCAGGACGGCCGGGCAGAGAGCCCCGGCTCCACTCCCAGAGGGACATGCTGGCAGGAGCTGAGGGCTGTGCCTGTCCCCCCCAGGCTGGCAGGAGCTGACCGCTGTGCCTGTCCCCCCCAGGCTGGCAGGGACAGGGTGTGAATCCCTCACACATTGGTGTTAGCACCCCCAGAGCCCCTGCTGCCACAAGCCACCCAGCACTGCTCCTGCTAGAGCTGACTAAAATACACCTGTTCAGAAAAACCCTCAAAATGTAAAACCTGGAACCTGTCAAATCGCTCTGTTTGGATTGTATTGGAGAGGCGATTTGGAGGGGACTGGCTTTGAAGCATTTCTTATTTTGAATCCAGCTGTGCTGTTAGTTATCACTCAAACCATCAGAGAACAAAAGATGGCACAAGCCAGACCCTTGTGCTGGGCACATGTCAATATTCATGTAAAATAAAAATAACTGAAGCACTGATTTAGCTGAACAGAAATTATTTTTCTGCAACAAAGCAACATAATAAAAAATACTAATAGCCCAGTAAATATTGTTTTTTTGTTATGTTCCAGGATGGAGCAAAATGTCAAGGCTGCTGAAGCACCACTAAACCAACTCATGTTGTTTGTTTCATTATTTTTTAAGAGATAATTGAATTCCCAGTCACATCCTGAAATTACTATCAATCAATCCAGACACTCCAGTATTCATCAGCTATATGGGATACTAATCCAGATAGTTTAAAGAAATAACTAGCTATTGGAAACCTCTCCACAGCCCTGCACCAATCTTCCTAATTATTAAAAATAGAGCTATAACCTGGCTACCTCTTCCTGACATCATTAGACTTGAAAGAGGAAATAAAATCCATTAGATAAAACTGGAAGTGCTGCAGAGGGCAGTCAGAAAACCAGATTTGGTTTTCCTTTCCAGTCCAACACAGAGACATATCTGGCTGTACCCTTAGCCCAATTCTTGGCAGCACTAGCCACACTGGCTCCTGCAGCCTTGGTGCTGGGCACTAGTAGGGTGCAGGAACAGGTACAGGACTTTCTCATGTTCCCTTGATAGCATCAATTACCATTACCTTGAGACCATCTATTACCATTCCCACTTCCCAGCTGCTCTGCCTCCCTCGAAGCCACAGCCCCTTCAAAGCAGGGGTCCATACGGGCTGTGTGCTCCCTGGGATTGGCCAGGAATGATCCTGCTCTGGGTTCACATCTTGCAGTGGCATTCACAGGTTTTCTCTCCCAGTCCCACATCCCAGCCCCATTTCTTGGGTAATCCTACAGCACTTGCTGTGCTCAGTATCCTACCCCCACACAAGTATCAGGAGTCCAGTTCCTCAGCAGCCCTCAACAGTTCCTGATCTGCTGCTTCTTTTATCTGGACTTAATTAACCTTGAATGGGAATTCCTGGGGCTCCCTGTCTCCCACAAGGCTATTGGGACTCTCAAGCCCATCTTCTGCTGAGTGCAGCAACTCACCAGCCCTGAATTCTTCTCCCAAAGTCATTCTGTTGGCCTGTTAGCCAAGTCTCCCACTCAGACCCCTCCATCCCAGCCCACAGGGCAGACAGCTGACACACAGAGCCAGTTTGGATCCCCTTGCCTTGGCTCATTATGGCTGACTAAGGTGAATGCCCCTGCCCGTGGTAGCCTCCTCAGCAGGGTACCCACGGCAGCTCTGACCAGAGAAGATGCTTGTGCATGGCACCTTACAGCGTGCCCTGGCAGCCTTGCCAGCCCTGCACTGGCAATCAGGAGACTGAGCTGCAAACAATTCAAAATGGAATGGCACAGCTCTCTTACCAGGGAATTGACCCAGAAAGGAGATTGGAATAAGGCTGTGTGAAAAAGCAGGAGGTAGTTTACAGCTACAGTGTTCCTCATGCGAGCCAAGCATTCAAGGAATGATAATCTTCCACCCCACGTTTCTCCTGCTGTTGTAAGCACTGTTTTCTTCTGTGGATTTGGAGGTTTTAGTTTTGCTTTTTCTTGTTTTTCTTTTAAAGCCAAGCACATACATTGTCTGCACTGCATAGAGGCGAGTCCACAGCATCCACATTTCACCATGGCCAAGCGACTCAACTTCAGATTGATCAGCTGCTCCTGCACAACACAGCTGTGTGGACATAGATGTAAGAAGGGAAAACCCCTGACTATCTCTTTGTCATTGCTGCTTTCCTTTGCCTCAACTCCTAATACAGATTTTATGTATGAGGAGCTCTAACACCAATACAGCAGGGGAAACACCAGCATTCATGCTGATGGTCTGAAGCATGGTGCAGATTAATTGTGGCTCTCTAATACTGGGAACCACAACCCACGAGTTCATAATCATCGTAGACAACTGCTGAACACAACAGCTGCTCAGGCTCTCCATTACACATATTTATAGTGGTGGCAATCCAGAAAACAGACACTGCTTTACAGAGAGAGTTAAAAAGCGATGCTATTTGCAACATACACACATTAAACAACCATAAAGCTCCCCCCTGCACTGTACACCATTGTAATAGATGTTGGCATTATGTCAGGAAAAGCAGTTTCCTGGATTCAGCCACATTAATGTTCACCCTAATGAACTCTCTAGAGGAGCTGTCACAAATGACAGAATATCATAAAAGAGCTTTGCCACCAATAGAGGCCAGGGAGAACACAGACACTGATTACATGCAAGGGATGAACTCGGGGCTGTGATGTTCCGAGGCAAGGCAGTGATATTTCTGGTTTATCAGTTATTCATTGGGTTGTTTTCTGCTTTTATCTCTGCAGGTGCATTTGAAGCAGGATTCATGGAAAAGAACTTAAAAGATTTCCTACAAAGTTACTAAAGATAATAATTGAAATAGTTATTTTGCCTGATGATAAAGCCAATGGCTCAAATTACTCAAGATTTTAAAAATCCTACTGGTAATCAGCTCATTTCATTGCAAAGATCTTCTTAAAACATTCAGCTTTGTTAACTCCAGTCTCATCAGAGGTTATTCAGTGGTGTGTGGGTGCTTTGTTTTTGTTTTGTTTCCTTTTTTTGTTTGTTTAGAGTTTTTAAAATTTTATAGATACTAGGGAAGAGGAAGAGAGATGGAACCACGTGGAACACTTCTTTCTGCTCAGCTGCTACTTTTAACCCACACTGAGAAGTTCACTCACCTGAAAGCATTTACCCTAAAACACTCACAGGCCTTGGAAACTGGGACCATTTCTGAGCAAACAGTCTGTACAGCCTTTCCTGCCTGGCAAGGAGAAGTTCTTCTCCTCCAGCACATTTTTCCATGTAGAGCGCAACAACCATGTCTTGAACATCCACAATCAATGACAGCTCTGACTGCCACCTTTCTGTGGTGACATCCAACCAGCAAAGAACTCAATTTAGCAAGCAGCCAACAAATGTAATAATTCACTGGCACTCACAGACTATGGCCTGCTTCACTTTGGGAATCCAGGTACATGCCTTCCCATCTACAGGATATGTCATCTGAGGATAGCAGCATTTCTGCAATGACTGCACCTCAAACAGACCTTTTCCCTTCTGTTTGGCTTCATTCCTTTTTCAGTGCCTTCCTGCTGCATTGGGGCTCCTTTCACTATTTTCCTGCCTCTTTCTCCCTTCATGCTACAGGTGATCAGAAATGTTGTACATGAGATTTCATGTCACACTGTCGCAGCAAGAATTATGGAATAACTCTGTAATTAATCCAGATTAATCCAGCCCCATAATTTCTTTTGGCAAAGAGTGATTTTATACAAATTGCAACTGCAGCCTCATTTGGAGAGAAACAGATAGTCAAGGTTTGGATACAAACTCTAGCCCCCATGCCACAACCCTCTGCTCCCTTGGAGCAGGATGGAGCCAACACAACCAGATACAGGGAAGACCAGAATGACACAGATAATTTCTCCATCCTTTCCAAGACCAGCAAGGGACAAGATACCAAATGTGCTGTGCTTCACAAGCCCCCAAAGCCAATAACAGCCCTCTGCACCCAACACCTGCTGAGATAAATGAAATCAATCCTCTGCCCAGCATGATGCCAGCAAGGCAGGCAAAGCCAGGTGCAAATCCCACTTTTCTTCCTGGGCTCTGCCACAGCTTTTTTGAGAACAAACACTGCTGCAGTTTTGCAGCCCACCCCCTTTGCTTTCTTCTCTAACTCCTACAAAGGGGAGAAAATAGGAGCTAAAAGAGCCTCCTGCAAGATTAAAGTAATTTAGCAAATCTATGATGTCCTCATTTAATAATCTCTGGACTTCTATCACCCTGACAACATGTCTTCATCAAGCCATCACAGTCTGAAAAAGCAGGGACACAAGATAAGGAGGCTTGTCACAGTCACTGGTAGGCTGGCTCCACAACTGTACCTGTCAGCTGCAATCAGGCATCTGGAGATTGCTGCTGTGTTGCAGATCTGAAAAAAACCCAACAAAAAACACCACCAACAACAAAAAACAACAACCAAAAAACCCACCAAACAAAACAAAAAAATGAATCACCATCATCCTAATGTGATAAAATCCTCCATGCTCTAGACATGCCAGGCAATTGATCACTCCTCATAACATACATCATTCCCTTGCTCTTCATCAAAAACAAACCCACCAAAAATTTAAACACAGAATGCAGCCCTACCTCCATGGAACAATCCAATCCCTTTGCTCCAAATCCCTTAACAGTAATTTCTACAAAGCTGCTCACCCCAAAGAGTCGAGCATGCTTCAGTCATGAAAAACATATAAACTGGGGTGATGATGTAGTCATTCATGAAAGCAAGATTTCTCCTAGGGTTAGGAGCAAGAAAACTCTGGAGACAGTTTAGAGCTGAATCTTTTAGGAGTCCTCACAAGAGCTTTAGATGATGATGGTGTCAGCTTGCCCTTCACCAGCCAGATTCCACTTACCCAAACCTCTTGTGTAGTCTCAGCCTACGGCAAAAGTCCAAGGCAGAGAGGGACAAAGAAAGAGGGAGAGTCCCCTCCCTGCATTTATGCACCCACTAATCCCTCCCGTCTGGGAGTATCTCCCCTGAGCCACTTACTGACAGCTGTGCAGGCTGCCTGAGTCCATCTGAGGGTCTGGGGCTTAGCCCTGAGAGGCTTCTCACGTTTCTGTGGTGCAGAGGGAACTTGGGCACCAGCATAAGCACTTGGCTTCTTCTGGGGGTGAGGGTGAGCAGGAAGGGACGCCTGAAGGGTGGACAGGCAATAGGGCTCAGCTCCACAGCAGGATACAGGTTTCATACCAAACCTATCCATTCAGGTGTGCTGCACTGCAAGTTAATTAAATCACTGTTTTGGTGCTTGCACTTGAAGAGCAGAGCTGGGTGTGGGTCTCCAGTTTTGTGAAGGAACCTCCATTTCTTTGGACTTCATGAAGAGCAAAAATACAAATGCAGGCCAAGAAATTAAATATTGTCTTGCTTTCCATGAGGCTTGTTCCTGGAAAACAAACCAGTTCATTCTAAAAATGGTCCTGAATCCCTGTGTTTTCAGCTTTTTCTCACTGCTTGAACAAATACCATGCTTCCCGTATACCCTTCCATCTGATAAATGCTTGCAGAAACTTTGGGTCTCTTTTCATTTACCATCTTAATTAATTGCCCTGAAATTTACTTTTCCCTTCCTACCTTTTGCTTGATTATCAGCTCATTCTTGCAACATTTGCTAATTTACAAACGTTTTTGTCTAAGGAGGGTTTGCTCCTTTCCTGCCAATCTCTTCTTTCACTTGACCCTGCAGTAAGTTTGTCTATCAAAATAAACACAAGCTGCCTGGTTTGCATATGGAAGAATAAGGACAGTAGGTGGCAAGCAAATGGGCATTGCTGCAATAGTAGTGTTTATGGCTGCAAGCTCTCCATCTCTGCCCTAGTGAAGGGGGAGGTATTTAGCTAGAGGAGAAGAAGCAGCACACTCCCTTCTCCATCCCCTGCCCAAGTGGCTTGGCTGGGGACACAATTGCATAAAGCAACAGAGGTGGAAGATGAACACTGTTTATATAAAGCAGCAGATGGTGGCATTACATAATCTGAAATGTTATATATGTGTGTGTATATATATCTATCAATTTCACTGAGGCGATAGGACATTACATCACAGGGACAATGTGTATGGTTGGTTGTGGGGTGGGTCTACAGACCATGTGAACAATTGAACATGTTTTTGGCTGCTATGTCTCAAGAACAGAAAATTTAGGTGCAGATATCCATCTCAAACCTTCTCCCAGCAGAAAGAAAAAGGAAATGCTAAAAGTCATCAAAGAAAAAGTAAGAAATTATCACTGCAAAAACAGCAGCATAAATAACTAAACATGGAAACAAATATGGAATTCCAGGTATGTGCTACATGCTGAATCCTTGCAAAATCTGACCCAAACCACTTTTCTGCAGAGCCCAGGACCTGTTGATTACCAGCACAGATGTGGGGTACACATTATTTGAACCACAGGGCTGTATGTCCCAGGTTCTTCTGTGCTGGTGTCAGGAAGCTCAGCACCACAGACACCTGAGGCCATGCAGGAGGTCTCTGCTGTGGGCACTGCTCAGGTGTCCTTCGTCTCAAGCTGCCAGACTGAAAGAGTGACAAAATTGTGTGGGTGAATCCCAGGTGTTCATCCTGAAATGGCCACGAGTGCAGGGCTCCCATCTGGAGGCACCTGGCAGCACCTGTGCAGGAGAATGCTGCACATCCTGTGATGGTGACTGGCCATTTTGGCATAGAACACAGGCATGGCCCCTGCAAGATGGTGCTGAGCTTGAAATGGCCTTTGGCCTTTAAATGCAGAAAAAGCAGCAGGCATCAAGAACACATTAATTTAAAATGTAATTTTTATCCTCTGCCTGGGACTCACGTGGGATTTATGCTATTAAATATTAAATACCAAGACCTTTATGCAATGAGGCAGTTTTACTGAATAAAATTATATTAAACAGTGAAATCAGAAGCTTTGCAAATATTAACCATGTAACAAGTTTCTGAAAACAGGGTGAGGACCCAGAGGGGATGTGTCCTTCAGCCAGTGACCCCCAATGAGCTCCTGACCCAGGGGCTGGTGGCCTCTGCCATGCACCTGAAGCAGGGGCTCTGTTTTACAGCTGCAGTGTGCCAGTGTCTGCACCCTCATGAAGGAAAGGCTTGCACATCAAAACAGGGGTTTGAAGGGTAGCTCAACTTCTAATTTGTGACAAGTCCAACAGCAAATTATTATTTTCTTTTGTTTCCTTTTTCCTGCAGGAAATTATTTGAATATTCTGCATGAGAATGGTGCTTACTTTGTCAAGACTGGCTGTTGGAGTGACATGGAGCTGATTTCATGTCATGTCTGGATGAGAAGAGAAACACTTCTGTAGCGATTGCCGAAACTGACCTCTAATTAACACTGGTAGCACTGAACCTCAGTTCTCTAGGACCTGCAAATAAACTACAATAGAGTCCCAAATGTAGCAACTATTCAGTAATCTGTTTTACTCTTAGATTGTTTCAAGATTTAAAACAATTAATTTCAGGATTTAAAACAATTAATTAACAATTTATTATCCCACCTCACAGCCTGGCCAGGTGCTAACACATGTCTGGTCCATACCTGCTCTGTGAGCCTTGATTTCAAAAAACTAGCTTTAATGTGGTCTGGGATACAACACAGCATAAGCACAGGTTGAAGACCTGCTCCATGTGAGGCCCTTCTCTGAAGCTCCTGTATTTAAATGTTTTCCTCACCCAAAACTTCTCTCACGTGAGGTCATTTGTCAGCAAGTATCCAGAACATGAACTGGGAGAGGTAAGATCATGTTGTTACTAGAGCAGAGAGGCTGGTCTTCTTTTCAGCCAGTTAATTGAGGTTTTCTAAGTGGAGAGAGGAGAGAGGAAAGTTCTTTGTTAAAATGCTCATCTTACAAAAAATAGAACAGGAAGAAAAAATCTCATTCCCAAGTTCTCAAAATGGGCTTGATGTTGAGATTGAGATTTTTAGAACAGAAGACTAATGTGACAAAAAGTAATTGGAAACCTGTTTGAACTGCTTTTAAAAGATTGTCTTTGGGGAAAACATCCATTTAAGGGGAAATAAGGAAGTGTAAGGGTCTGAAGGCAAAACAGCCTTCGATAAAGTGCATGGCTTGCTTCTGCAGCCCAGGGAGTGAGTGTTCCAGGGCAAGCAGCCCCAGCTCAGCTGGCCCCCTGGCCAAAACACTCTGTCCATCACTGCTGCTGGGAAAAAACCCCACAGAGAAGCCCAAGCAGCAGGAGCACAGATACCACAGAACAGTGTAAATACAGACATTAGTATCATTTCTGTCAGAGCAGATGACTGAAGGAATTTCTTCTGTTGCATTTGCAGTTTGAAATTTAACTCATGCCACAAGATTTCCAAGCATTCAAAATGCTTCCCATGTGCTGTGGAAAGACTCTGTGTACCTTTGAAATTATCTGTCTCCACCATTTCTGTTGCATCAGCTTATAGTCCAGCAACCTGCCAAGGACGGAGCCAGCCAAAATAGCAATAAAAATAATTCTCAAGGTCAGGGGAGTGCATCACGCTTGGGGCTTTAAAAATCTCAGCTTTGCTCTAAGCTGCATTGATAATCGGCACCAGAGACAGCAGGGAGGACTTTCCACAGGGGTGTTATGCTGCCTGGTGTCCATATGGCAGTGATATTTTGCTTGATTTTATTTCATGGTTGGAGACATCAGAGTTTTCCTTGAAGAGCTGGCAGGCAGAGCAGGCAAAATTCCCATGGTATTTTCCTGTTTGAGCAGCAAACTGCAAGAAGAGTCCCTGCTAGGCTCTCATGGGTGAGAGGGCTCTGGAGCAGCACTGGCATGCCAGGACACAGAATTGTGCAGGAGCTGAGGACGATTCCTTAAAGAAGTGCTGGCCGACAGTCACCTCCCCTCCTGATCAAGAGGGGGAACAGGCCCTACCACCTGATGCAGAGGTCACCAGGTGACCATGCTCATTCCTCTGCCTTGGCATCCTGTTTGGATAGCACTTCCAAAAGCACCCAAACCTCTTAAACCTCAGAGATGCGAGAAAAGTCTGTGTGGTCTGGAAAGCTTTAGGAAAAAATATAAAGGTAAATATTGCCACATCAATAACGATAGCTTCACACTACTGCAACTATTCTTCTACCAATATTTTGATGTTTTCATTTACAGTCATTACAAATGACTTATTTGTGTCCCCAGACATCAACCAGAGCCACCATTAGTAATATTCTGACCACAGGCAGGTGTAATAAAATTTATCAAGGTGTTGACACTTAAAGATGCAAGTAAAGGAGCATGATAAACTGCCAAGAAGTGCGAGAAACAAAATGCTCTTTTTTTGTGAAATAGCACCTGGCAGGGATGGGTCTTTTGGCTTTATTTTGTGTAGACAACAGCTTTCAAATTACCAAGGTCATCCATTTGGCCTCTTAGAGCAGAAAGGGAGGCAAAATAGCCCTAATGCCCTTGGACACAGGGTGTCCCTGCTCTGGGCCTTGCCAGACATGGGGGACACAGGGGAGCTCCATCATCATTTGTCCCACCCTCTCACAGACTGGAGATGAATGCACGTGTGTGCAACTCCCAGCAAACACCTCTGCACATTTCCCTCCTGTCCCATATATATTCCAGTTTTAACTAAACAGGGTGTTACATGCCAACAAGATCATTGTGTGGACATGCCTAGCTTGTACAAAAACATCTATCCCAGCCAAGTAAAGTATTTATGTTATTTTAGTGGCAGTAGGCTGAGAACGTTTCCGTGCAGCTTGGCTTACCCTGAACAGAAGGATCATGCCTTGAACTGAGGATGGGATGCTCTCCTGGTCCTTTTGCTGTTTTACACAAAGCTGCCACTTCTTCCAGCATCCCCAAGTCTGTGATGTGCACAAAGGAAAATTAGGAAGATGCTATTGCTGACTACCTGGCAAACCACTGTGGCAAATTCCCTGGAAAAGTGAAGAATTCTAAAGGGCTGTGCAAAATAATGGATTGTTCCAACAAAGGTGGTTTGACAGCAGCTGCACGATTTGAATTCAATGAGAGAAAAAACACAGCAGGGCCTAAACAAGAGTGCTGACCATGAAGTAGACTTTCCTGGAACTGAAGTGAAAAGGCTAATTCATCAAGCTGTAATGAGAACCACATTGTCATTCATCTTTTATGTGAACATTTTCAGACAAGAGCCTGGATGTAAGAGGAAAGCCCTGTAATGAATTTATCTCTGTTGTGTAAAAGGTAATGGATCTGAACAATAGGTTCTGTCCCAGCACAGATGCCTCAAATAAAAATAAAAGTGATTATTTAGGTATTATTTTTACTTCATCAAAGGAAAACTAAATAGCTGCAGAAAAACTGGAACCATGAAAAATGCACTGTTTGTCAGAAAAGGCACAGACCACTTCCAAAAATCATATTGGCAAGAACCACCCAAACCCTCAGCAGGGAGGAGCGAAAAGAAGTATCATACGTTTGCAATGGAAGAATTTTTTACCTATTTGAAGGTACCAAGTTAGGATTAAGGTCAAATAATGAAGGCAATAATCAAAGTTATTTCCCATGGATAATTTGCTCTCAGTGTTCAGAAGATCATGTCGAGACTCCCTACAATTAAAAAACATAAATTATCAGTCACAGTGGATAATGTATTGATATGTAAAAAGAAGAAAGAGCAGCCTGGGTCGCAGTTTGCAGCCAATACGTTAGGTGAGCTAATTGACTCTTTAAGGAGGAGGTTACAGTCAGTGTAAAGTGAGGTAGTTGATGCCTGAGAAAGAAACATCCTGTTTCCCATGCCAAACCTGCCAGGTGTCTGTCCATGGCCAGGCTGTGCTCTGTGCAGGGACCGTGCAGGGCCAAAAGGCAGAAGTGGTTTTTAAGAGGATAAAAGCACAGCAAAGGATAGAGAAAATGCAAAGAAACACTGTTGAGCCTTGAAACAGAAAAGCAACAGCAATTTGGGTCTGTTCCTAGAGTTGAGATCCTATTTTTCTTCTATTTTATACATCACCATGCAACTCTTGTGATTAAAACAACCAGGGTGCTTGCCAATACACTGGTAAATACATAAATATATAGGTCTCCAGGGCTTTTAAAATTTTTTTTTCTGTTTGCTGGTGTGGTTGGTATTCAGCCTTTAAGGATGTTCTTGCCAGCTGGGATATCCCAGAGGACACATTTCTTCTTTTGTTTTGCTGGCAACCATGAGGAAAAAATCACAATGAATGACCTCTTTTCTCTTTTCCTTCTGCACCAGCTGGCTCTGATACCCTTTCCCAACCTCCACTTGCATCTTCTATCAGAACAGAATCTCAGTTCCTGGAGACAACGTCAGGCTTCTCAAGATAATGGAAAAAAACAGGATAATGGAAATACTTTGCATGGGCTTTCCTCTTTTAAACCAACTTGCTTTTTTTATTTAAAAGGCTATTGGAATAAGTGATTTCCCTCTATTCTTTTAATCCCAGCTCCCTGCACATCAAGACACATCCTAAACTGGCCATACTGAAAGCCTTCAGATAACTTTCAGAGGGCAGAAACAGAGCTCTCTGTGATTGCTCTGACTGAATAGTTTGCCAGAAGGACTGCACTGGATGGGTCTTCAGATGTGTGCAGGAAGAAAAAAGCAAGACAATATGATTTTCTCCTCTAACTATTTCCTCTTGATTCTTTATTTCCACAGAAGGTAAGCAGAGTGGATACACCTGGAGTGCCGCAGGACAGAGACTGGGGAGCAGGCTGAGCTCAGACCCTGCAGTGCTGGGGCTGAGCTCCAGCCTGGACACCAGACAGGATGGGAACATCCCAAAAAGGCAGGGCTCAGTCTCTAGCTGAGCCCAGAGGGTGGCTCTGCAAAATCTGACACTTGACTGACATTTTCCCTCCTTCAGTATTTTCTTTTTCATATTAAGTTTTCTCCAGTTCCAGTTGTCCTGGTCTGAGTCTAGTGCGCTCCATGGGCATGACAGGTTATTTAGCAGCCTACTTTAAAGTTCAATTCTTGTATTAATATTGATACTATCATTGTATGAATCATAACTCCTGTAGGAGGAATAATTTAAGTTTCTTTAAAATATTGATTTTGGAGACATATCAAGGCGGAAGCACATGGGGCTGAATCCTGCTGGTGCAGCAGCTTGAGGATGAGCATCACTGACTCTGCTGGGTGGAATGGAGACCAGGAAAAGCAGATTAAAATTCTGGGACAGTTTGAATTTCAATGGATCTGCCCTCCATGGGGGCACAAACTCAGGACAACACAAAAATATTTCTGCATTCAAAGGAGCTGACGTTCTCATGTTTATGGGAATAACTTTTTCTTGGAGCCAGGGAGATTTCCAAGGCCATAAATGTGAGTGCTAGAAATCTTATCTGGAATCTCTAGAATATGATCAGAATTCAAAAGAAGTCATGAACATAGAGGTCTGTCAAGAATGTCTGTATTCTCTCAATATTTTCCACATAAAATACAAAAAATGGGTTATATAAATAACATTCTGTGAAAATGTCCTTAATGGCTGTGCTTTGACACATCTTTAAGATCATAAACTTCACTCTTTTTAATGTTTTTCATAAGACTTGTAATGAGAAAAGACAGTTCTGAAGTCCTGACATTAATAAGTCTATTGTAAAAAGGTCACCTTTGCCTAAGAATGTTTTATTATCAGTGGAGCAGAATAGCTGTGAATATGTAATGACTTTTATCTGATGATTGCCTTGTATTCTTTCTAAGGAAAGACAGCTTCAGATGTTGATAATTTACATATAAGCATTGGAGTGTTTGGCAGCATAAAAACAAACTGGCTCAGAGAAATTAATTATAAAGAACCCATAGAAGGGACATGAAAATTAACTTCTGATCATCATGTGTCTCAAAAAGGTTTTAAAAATCACCACAGGGCTGCCTGTCCCTGGGACACCACTGCATGGCTGGAGGCAAACACACACCCTAGAGATTCACTTTCTGTATAAATCACTGGAAAGGCTATTTCTCATTTTCCTTTGGTTTTTCCACTTTGGTGTAGGACCTCCACCACTTGCATTTAGCAGAATGTAACAGACTGGGAGGTATCAGAGAGGAGATTATAGGTATAGGTACAGGTACAGGTACAGGTACAGGTACAGGTACAGGTACAGGTATAGGTGTAAGTATAGGTATAGGTATAGGTATAGGTACAGGCATAGGTACAGGTGTAGGTACAGGTGTAGGTACAGGTAGATAGGAGTGTTAGTGGCAACAGGAGCTCAGACTAGCAACTAAGATTAACAGCCACATGCAAAACCAGAGCTGTGTGAAGGTCCCTGGCCCCAGGAGCTACTGACATGAGAGACAAAGGGGAATCATGCAGTCAGGATCAAACTGGACACATTGGACCAGTGAACTCATGGACTTACTGCAGAAGTGCCAGCTGGCACGGGTTTGCTGCAGGTACAGCACCTGATCTGCAGCCACTGACACAATTCTGCAGCTCAGAAAGGTCTTTCCTGCCTGCCCTGACCCTGAGCAACCCCCACACTGTGCTCATGTCAGATTAGGTTTCCCCAGGAGAATTAGGTGTTCATAAATAGGTATGCAGAGCTTGTTTGTTATTTGAGTCATTACTTTTCACTTATTTACTCCCAATTTACCACCGATTTTTTCAACAAAAGCTGCCTCTGGTAAGAAAGCATTTTTATATACTAATGATCTTATCTCAGGAATGTTTTTCAAAGAACAGTTAAACATCATGCTCCATTTGCCAGGGGACACAGTGAAAAGTAGGGATATTTTTATAATTGTAGTTTCAAGAAAAAGATATTTTCTAGAAGTGCTATCTGGGACAAAGACTTTGTCTTACTGTGAAGTCAAATTATCTGGGGACCAAATAACTGCAAAAACCTAATCAGTGCAACAAAGCTGTGCCAACTTATCAATATTTCACAGGAAATGTGATGGATATTGACAGAGAATGGTTTCCTGTTGCAAAGTGATGGCTACTGACTCCTGGAAGCCATTTCAAGTTCTGCAGGGGGGCAGCATAGATCACAATAGCACTGAGTTCATCTCATGTGCCAGAGCATCAGAGAACCAACAGGAACAGTTCTGAGGCATAAGTGAAAGACTGGGGAAAGGGATGGAGAAGAACCAGAGGAGCAGGACAGGCAGCAATCAAGATTTGTCAAGAATTTTTTTATCAAGAAGGTAGAGAGATCTGAATTTCAAATGAAACTTAGCTAAGCAGGAGAAGAGAGGACAAAAGCAATCCAGAATGTAGTGAAAGCACGAGGATGCGCAACTGCAGCTCTCCAGCAGTCAGATGAGCTGAAGCTGAACTCTTGAGGTGCTTCCAAGGATGTCCTGTGCCATTTGCACCAATTACAGGGCTCCTGTCCAGCCTGCCCTCCTAATATGAAACAGGAGCCTTAATCTCTCTGTATCAGGAAATAAGTATTTAACCTAATTTTTTCAAACCCTAATTGCATCTTTATTCTTCCTAATACTGAGCTAATAAATGAGGCATTCCAGATTCCACCCTGGCATTTCAGTACACCATAAAAAAAGTACACAACAGATTAAGCAACCATTAGCTGTGTTGTGCATTCTCAGCGCAGCTCCAATGCCACATTTCACAGATGGGTTCAGTGTCTGCTGCTCTGTGAAGGCAGGAGCAGTGGGGTGGGCTGATTAAACCAAACTAACAGTGTAATTTGGGCCAGCTTCTTCTGTTTTATCCTCAAAAGCTTGAGTTGGCTTGTGCTTTCTCCATTCTGTCACCAGTGCGTTTTTTCCAACAGAAGAAATCCAGTTCCAGTGATGGCAGCCCCACAGCAGAATCCACCTGAGGGAAGCCATGGGCACCGAGATGCTTATGTGGGACTCTGCTTGTGTCTCCGCTAAAGAATGTACACTGACAG
Source organism: Anthoscopus minutus (assembly GCA_013399455.1). Lineage (NCBI taxonomy): Eukaryota > Metazoa > Chordata > Aves > Passeriformes > Paridae > Anthoscopus > Anthoscopus minutus. Next base: position 152,133 of record VWYI01004135.1, on the reverse strand, counting down.
ATGAAAATATTCACAGTTGCCACAAAGGTTGCTTCCTTTTTCATCCTGCCATGGATGAAACCCCTTCTTAATGTCCTTTACATCAAAGAAATGATTTCTTTATCTGGTATCATCTAACCTGTTTTCCATTCCTAGTCTCCATTCCCTTAGAAAGCTGAACACTAATTGGTGTTTGGTGAATAAATTGTCAGTACTTTTATTAGTTATATCACATTGTTCAACTCCCAAGATAAGGGAGTTACTGTTCTCAATACCAAACAATGATGCTGCTCCTTTCAGGGGAGAGGGGTGAGGGATAAAAATTCCAGAAGTAATAATCTACCAGTGAAAGGCAACTTTTGTCAGCTCTTCTGAGCCCCAAACCCTCCTTGGACCTCTGGCTAGAGAAAAACACCCTTGTCCTTGTGGGAGCAGCAGCTCCCCAGGCACTCCTGCCAGAGCCCTCTGTGCTGTGTGAGCACACACACTTTTCACTGTCCCCAGCTCATGCAGGACTGCAACCCAGGCTGCAGCCCAGGAGTCAGCACTGAGCATTAAAACCCACTGGTGGAGTTCACAAAGCTCAAGTTAATCTGTAAGCTGGTGTCTGATTCAGAAAAGCAATAAGAGACTGCTTGAGCTCCTACACAGGCAGAATTTATTCCACCCCATCTCAGAAGAGATGTAGTGTTACTTTTGTCTTGTTTTTAATTTTTGTAAGAGGAGAAGACCTGAAAAAGTATATATCTGCACAGCCTAATTCCCAATTGACATTTCAGTTTTGAGTCCACAGATGAACAGGATGCAGTGGTGTGAATTGTTACAATAACATTAAAAATGCAGCAGAACTCATTATCCTAAATTTAATCTTTCCCTCTGAAATTCTGTCAGACTCATTATGTTGGCTACCTTTTTGACATGGTTTAAGGACCTCCAGGGAGCAGCTGTACAATACCAATTATAAGGATTAAATTGTGGTCTAAAACTTCACTGGACATCAAAAATAAATAGATTAAATTCACACTTACAGACACTTTTTAAAGAAAATTACCAGTGCACCAAAATGGCGGAGCTTATGATATGCCCTTATGGAGTAACTAAACACCAGCTCACAGAGCAAATGTCCTATAAATCTCATGGACACAGAACTTCTAGAGGTGCAGGTCACAGCCCTGAGGGAGGATATGTTTTCAGGGAAGCAGAAAGTGACGCTTCATCCAAACATACCACAAACTCCAGATTTGGAAACACGTTGCTTCCTGCCATTGCAGGGCTCCTGCCCTGTGCTCTGCTCACTGTCCCCCATGGCCACTCAGCCCCAAATCCCGTTCTGCAGCAATAATGCAAGTGTACGCTTACCTTTTGGAGGGGAGAGTTTTAAACAGAGCTATATAGAGATGAGCATCATCAACAAAATTTGTAATTAATGCCAGCAAATCATTAACTGTAGGAGTAAAGTCCCTGGAGGTTCACTAGTTTATGAGACCTACGAATGGGTGTCCATTTACTTACTAAAGAACGCAAATCATGCCAGGGTTTTATTAGGTGGTATATCCCCTAATATAGAGACTCTGTCTGTCAGAGCTGCAAAGAACCAGGACAGCTTTTTAACTGAAATTCCACCTCAGCACTCAGGAGTTAAGTGGGACTCAAACAATATATAAACTTTGTGCTAATTTCTCCTTAAATTATCAGTATTCCCACTGAGAGTCAGTAAAACTGACCTTCAGCTGCCCTGGTAATTCATGGTTACAGGAGTGGAGATCCTGAGCTGTGCTAGGTCTGTGTGCTCAGTCCTTTGAAGAATGCTGGCTGTGTCCCAGCATGCATCCCTAAATAAACCAAAACTGAATGCAAAAGTCACTTTGAATTATTATTAACAAGCACTGCACTATTTTAATTGGCCCCCCGGTGAATAATGGCCTAAGTATGAGGACAATAAATTACCTTACTGTGTGAAATTTGTTTTGAATCCAACAGTAAAAAAAGTCTCCTAAACTTAGAAAAAACCCTGTCGTGCACATAAGGACATAGAGAGAGCTGAAAGCAACAGGTCTGGTAAGAACTCTCTGTTCAGCCAGCTCTGGAACTAATTCAGTGATGGACAGGCAAACTCCAGTGGCCTCAGCATTAAATCAGCAGTGGTGATAGGGAGTTTGAATTCTAGACTAAAACAGCCCAGTTTTTGCATATCAGGAATGTTTGGTAACTGTATTACTTAGTCTTCTACAAAGGCTGTCTCTTGTCTGGAGGCTGAGGGAAAGCATCTTGTAGAGGCTCACTGATGTGCTGCACCTCATGCTGGACCTGGGTTTTCCAGCCTCACTCAGAAGTCAGAACAGGACAAAAAAAAGGAGTCAAGTCCTCCTACAGAAAGGAAAAGCTGAGCCAAATCAGCCTCCAAGTAAGCTCCACCAGGGCTGTTGCCACCCTCTATTCATCAAGAACAAAGAGTGCAAGCATTGAAATTCCACACTGGTTTGATAAACAGAGTGCTGCTTTTTCAGCATGTCACATTTAGGCAAGAGAACAGATTCTGGCTGTAAAAAAAGTACCCTTGGAACCTGCTTTTATAGTTCTCACTTGAAATATTTCTCAACAGTCCTCTCATCACATGCATTTAAACAACTGCAGCCTCAGGAGTGTAATAACCGATAGCAAATCCACTGACTTTTCTAGGGCAGAAATGCAAGTCCTACATGTAGGTCACAATTTAATGAGTTCACAAACAAAGCTCCCAAACCAGAAGGGAATCAATGCTAATTTTGACACAGAATCCCAGTGTCTATTGCATCTGTAGTGTCACTTACCTGCAGCCACCAACAGCTCACATATTGATTTTAAGGTTAGCATCAGGTACAGCACCTTGATGTGAAACGTGTCCCTCTGCCCTCAGGTTTGCACTGACAAGGATCAAACAGCCAGTAATTGGTAGGGGGGAAACACCCCATATTCCCCAGGCACAACTGGAACAAAGGAAATCCCAGATTCATGAATATTTAGCAAGCTTCTACTCTCTTACGCATGACAGATATATTTTGGTTTTAACAGAATGTCAAAACCATTCACTGCAGTTTCCTTGTTAGATAAGATTTTCTGGGAGCAGTTGGTTTTGTGGTTTTATCCTGCATCTTCCTGAGGACTGGTTTAGGGCTGGAACTGTTCAGGGAGCAAAATGGCATCCATACAGACATCATTTATTTTTAATTTTCATTTCAATTACGTTTATCTTTGGGCTTTGAGGTTGTTTATGGCTGAAATATATCTGCCAGGAGTTCAAGTATTTCCTAGTCATTGCTCACATTAGTTCTTTAAAAGGATTGTCAAGACAAAGGAATCACACACAACCAAAAGTGTTACCTGAAGAGGATGTGTGAGCAGCAGGTTAGACCAGAGGACAAGCCCTGCTGGCATCCTGACCAGCCTGGCTGCTGAGGGCTGGCACAAAGCACTGCCCTGGGCTGCAGCCAGAGCCTCAGTGTGGCACATGTGAGCTTGGTGTGCCCAGCTGGCTAAGACAGGCCTTGGGAGCCATGGCCATCTCCTCACTTGGCCAGAGCAGCCACAGCCATCCATTGGGAGTACAGGGCTGGAGAAGCCAGGAGAGCTGTGCAAGGGGGAGAGGGGTGCATAAAAAGCTCCATCCGTGAATATAATGCCTGGTGATAAAACACTTTATCCATTCTGAGGAATGGTGCTTAAAGAGTTGCTGTTAGTGGTTGTATTTCTAAAGTCAATGGGGCTAAATAAATCTAAAATTTACTTCTACTAAAAGTGTTATGAGGCCAAGGTCGTTTTATTCTTTAGGTGTTCAATTAAGCAAAAATCCAGAGGTCTTCTGGAGAATTTAAGACTACCATGAACAGGAAAGCTTTTTAGTTAAGCTTTCATCTCTTCGTATGAAGAACTAAATTGATGATTTTTAAATAATTTACATCCCAGAAGTAGTGTTAAAAAAGTCCCAAATGGAGCTAAAAGCATCGTAAATATAATTTCCTGTCAGATTATATGAAATACCCTGATAAATGGACACCTCTTAAAAGGATACTAACAGTGGACTTGGAAGGTCTGACTCCAGCTTTCTGAAAATGCCATCTCTGAGCAGCTGCCATTTGACTTCAGCTCTGTGTGCCCTGAGCAAGCCATAAGACACAGAAGTATGAGTGTGCACTTTTTTCCTTTCTCTGATTTATTACATCAGTGCTTATGTTTTGAAGAACCTTACCCTCCTAAGGAACAAAGGGAAACTAGTCATCAACCCAGAACTTGGGGAAGGGGAGAGAGACATGACTGTTTATCTGCTCAATAAGGATCCTTTTGATCACATCACCAGCCACCAACAAACGCAAATGTCTTTTATTTTCTTTTCAGTGAGTGCATGTGGGAGGGGAGGAGAGGGAGTAAGGAGTCTGTGTTAGCTCTGCTGTTACACTGCTGAATTAAGACAGTCACCTACTCATCATCTACTTCCAAATCCCTCTTGATTTTCAGACACAACTGACATTTTACAGCCTTCTGTTGCCCATCCTGTTTAAATATTAATGCATCCAAAGGTTCATATGACTGCAGCCATTCAGAACAGAGAATCAGAAATTAAAAGCAAACAGGCAGAACAAAGCCCAGTAATGAGTGCGTGGTTCTGAACTTGCTGGGAAGGCTGAGATGAGCATACAGTCAGCTTGAGCTGTGAGTCATCCTTTCTTGTTATTAGTGCAGTATTTATCAGCACTCACTCCTTTCCTCATGATTTCTGCCAGCTCTGTTTTCACACCACATTCATCACCACAGCTTTCTCTGCCCAGCTAGCACAGTGCCCATCGTGCCCAGCAGGCCCAGTTCGTGTTCTCAGACTCTGTCTGTGTCCCACAGTCCTGTTGTGTCAACAGCCTGTTTCTCTGTGTGTTATACTTCTTTTGCAATTGTATGTGTTTCTATGTGATGGGACAGCAGTGGTGAGATAAAAAGTGACAGCCTACATTGAGTGTTGTTATGATACCATCATGTCAATTTTCAAGCAGATGGAGCCAGCACAAATTGAACACAGCTCTTCAGACACGCTAGATGGCTTCATGGAAGCTAAATGGCTTCAGCACATTGGCAGAACTGACCTCTGAGCCCAAGATGTGGCACTGACCTTCAGAGCACAAGAGATGATCTCACTTGGCCTACTCTTACCACTGGCCATTAGTCAGAGCTCGGGCTAGCAGAGGACAGGGGTTGTGGATCTGTGCTCAGGAGCTGACACTGGAACTGCAGCTCCCTGCACCATCCTGGCATCCTCACTGTGCACAAGGAATGGCTGTGGGCTGTTTCACCAGCCTCCAGATCACCAGCACTGAATCTGTGTGAAGAACCTGACCTGTGCTCATCCTCACACTGACAGGGACAGCAAGGCCTGAGAAGCACAAGGTGTGTCCAACGGGGACATCCAGCAAACCGTCACAAGAGCTGGGAAGAGACCAAACACTTCTATGACACCAGTCCCACCTCCTGTACTGACTCATCGGCCACAGGGAGAGTAAAAGAACTCTTAGAGAAGGAAAAACATGCTTGGGAAAGATGCTAAATGCAGATGATATGGGAAGTGCTCAATGTTTCCTCCCATTCAGCCTGAAAGACAGAAATGATAATGGCTGAACCCCAAGGAGAGGAGGATGAAAGGGCTTCGCTCCTGGGCATGTGACACTGCTCCCCTTTGTGGTACCAGATGCAGGGAAAGAGAAGTAAAGCAAAGCTGGAGCTGAAAGGTTCTTTTTTTCCCATTTTTAAAGAAAGAACAAAATTAAAACGATCCTGAAAGAACAACTCTTCCTTTCAAAGACATTGGTTTGGGAAGCTGGCTGTGAAAGGGTACATTTTTGAAATGTGGCTGCAGTTACCAAGCAACCTACTCTGCTGCCAGCAGCACATCCAAATTCGGGAAAGGCAGAGTCCACGGCTCTGCCTTCCCAGGACAGTGAGTGCAGCTGGACAGTCTGGACAGCTGGCACACCACGGTGTGTGGAGCCAGGACCCTCCACCCAGAGTGGCCTCCAGAGCTAGCTGAGCCTTCGGAAGTAGTGAGGATGGCAAAACAATCGAGACATTGCACTGACAGAGGATGGAGGAAGAAGGAGAAGAGGAAAATCTGAAATCAGCCCAGTAGTTGCAGCAGAAGAGCTCTGGGTTTATGTGGGTGCAACTATAAGCATAATTTGATATATATTACTAAAACTAAAGCAAACAGCTAACAAAAGTCTCAATTAACATTCACAGTTCTCGTATGCATTAGACACATTGCAGTGCTTTGCAGTGACTTTCTATAGCCCAGGGATCTAACAGTAGAAAGAAGAAAACAGATGCCCTAAGACCCAAACTTTCCAGGCTGAAAAACCCACAACTCTGCCTAGGTCCAGGGCTTCACCAGAGCTTTCATTCCATTAACTCTGCAGAAGGATTTCATTACACTTGTCTAATAATGAGCTGTTTGTTACCTGCATTACTGTTCTAAATGAGAATTAGGCACAACATGCACTTAATATAGGCTATGAGTTGAGCTGGTAAAAATCTTAGCTTATATCCAAGCTGTACAAAGAGCTGAGAATTTTATTTCTACCCATTTGATGAAGAGAAATGGCCCCAAAATTTCACAACCTCACACTATCCCAAATGTCTCATAGCAGCCTCTGTCCCCAAAATGTCCTGAGCTGCCTGGTGCTGAGGGCTGGGTTCAAACCTCTTGGCTCAGAGCATTAACAGAGACTGTGATGAAATGTTGTTTGAGATGCCTGAGGATGCCAATACTAAAGATGGGATTTGGGCAGCACCTCCCAGCACATCTTTCTACCCTTTTGAGCCACCCTCCAGCATCACCTGAGCTAACAGCAGCAGCTGCTGCAGCGTCACTTGCACAGAGCACACAGCACTGCCACTGGAATGCCTGCCTTTACTCCAACAGCCAAAGCAAACTGTGAGGGATATCTTAGGAGTATAAGATATGATCTATATCCCTCACTGATCTGTACAATCTTCAGTAAGTTTTCTGTGCCTGGAACTTGGCATATTTATTGGGTACTCTGAGATCATGCAAGGATTTACCAATAATCATATTAGACTTCACAGTTTTCTATATGTTACACCTAATACGGCATGTATGTTATAAACACACAGGCATTGTGAAAAGAGAGTGATGTTGTCACTAAACAACTGTTTTGCTCAGTTCTTTCATGAAGTAACTGAAAATTGTAGGTATTACATGGAATGTTTAGGTTTATTAGATGAAAAGGACAAGAAAACTATTTGCTATATTGCATTCCTTTATGAAACCACAGTCTTTTAGAGATTTCTTCTTGAAACCACACTGGCAAAACCTGTCACTTTCCTGAACTGATCCTTACTGTTACAAATGAGATTATTTTCTGAAGTGACTGAAAGTTTGAGTCATTTAACACAAGAAATTCTCCCACAACAGGATTCTAAAAGCAATGCCACTCATTCCAAATTTCTTTGCTGTATTTTGTGCAACAACCATGCAGAACCATCAAGCAGAGAAAGAAAGTGCACAGTATTTTACTGAGACACAGACTGCCTCCAGCTGCCACTCCTCCCATAAGTGGCTTATTTCACATGACCATAATGCAGACAGGCTTTTTTTCCCAAGTTTTGCCCCTTTTCTCTTTGTGTTATTAGGTATTATTTTTCCATGTCTGCACCCTGGTCAGAACAGCCTTTGGATTTACAATCTGACCCATTTCCCTCTTAATTTAGTAGGAGCTGCAGAGGAGACTCACATAGGTCTTGTCAACTTCTCTGAAGACAATGGGGCAACACGGGTAAGAAAACAGTGAGAGTAAATCACGAGAATAATTCCCTGGAGGTCTGATCCTGAAAATATTTCAAACAATGTCACACATCCCTCTTCTTCATCAATGCCACTCGTGCCTCTTCTCATACAGTGCATCACATTTCCGCCTCCCCATCCCAACAGTGGGTGTTCCCAGCAGTCCCTACTTCGCGGGGCCGGGGTGGTGGCACAGGGGCTGCTGCTGGTGGATGCTGAAGGCACAATATTCACCTTCACCACACAGCTTCAGCAGGCTCCTCTGATCACCCTTCACAGCGATGGCTTTGCTCTGACATACTCATGTCTGTGCTGGTGCCTGAAACACTGAACAGATCTTTCTCTTTAAGGCATTTAAACTGCAGCTGTGAACAAAGTACGAAAACCAAACACACCAGCCCCCTCTGCCATCAGACTGGGTTAAACAGAGCTGAGCATCTCTCAGTTGTGAGGAGGAGTCGCAAGCCAACCTCTCGCAAAGTTCCTTGTGAGAGACGGAAAAACTCCCCAGCGAGTGAGATAAAAACTGCATTACTAACCGGACTGGAAATTAGGGAGTTGCAGATATTACGGCCAGGACAGGGAGCTGCGAGCACCGAGGGGCTGGGCTGGCCGTGCTCCGATGGCAGCTGCGGCTGTGTGACACAGCCGGGGGCACAGAGCGCCTCCTGCCCCTACCAGCAATACTCCGCCACAGTAATTCCAGGAGAGGGGACTGCTGCCATCTCCCCTGGATACAACACCACCCTTCCTTTATTTTCTTGCTAATTTCCCCTAAATGAGGGTGGTTTGAGTCTTGAGTAGTGGCTTGACACTGCTGTTTGCAGCCCGTAACCTCTCAGCCGGGTAATCTTGTGGCAGCAGGACTCTTGCCCAGGAATGTAGCGGGTCGTGCAGTCCCCCCCGTGGTATTTTGTACACAAAGTCCTGGAAACAAACTGGCATTAGAGGGGGCTCAGTGCAGCGAGGCTCGTTGTTACAAACGCTGGCAGTTTGTCTGGGGTTCACCCGTGTTTAGAAATAGAGGCAGAGCAGCTGTGAGACCCCAAAACAGCACTGTGTTTTCATGTCAAATCTGTGCAAACAGCTCATATGCCAACGTTACAGCATTGTCACTCACACCAAGCACCGAGCCGGTCTCTCCAGTGCTCTGAGCGTGCCAGGTGGCTGCAGACCCTGCCAGCTGTCCCCCCTCCAACAAAAGTGCTGAGTGGCCATACTCGCCCACAGACACCTCCATACCCCTCTGCTGCCCACACACACACTGTGGGGCGTCAGTAGTCTGCTACATTTTCAGCATGGTTTTTCTCACTGAGAATGCTGACTGCATTTTCTACGACTGCTTCACCTGGGCACAGTCCTGCAATTCTATTGATTTAGGCCCCAACTCACCACATTTTAAAATGTTATTATTTTTAACATTTGATTTAATTTAATTTCAGTAAAATTATATTAATTTTACAATTTTACTGCTTTAAAGCTGTACACCCACATGAAGGTTGCATAGATTGTAATCTAACAGATGCACAACTTCTTTGGGTTGAGAGTAGACCTCCACATATTAGCATTTTAAAATTTGAATGTTACACTGCTAAGCCTCAAGGTTGTCCTTGAGGAACACATGGCAATGGTGAATCAAAATTCACCAAATCACTCTAAGATTGCAGCCCTATCTGTCCATCAGCTCTCAGAGAACATTTGTTATAAGCAAAAGCACTTTGGTTGTTCATGTTGAGCTGAACAGCCAGATTCCTCTTTTCCAATGTCATGTGGAGATGGGAAAGTCAAGTGTCATTTAAGTAGTATCAGCATCCCATTGTGGGGTTCAGACCCCACTCATGGGGTGCACTGCATGGAGAGATGCACAGACCTGCATCACTCAAGTCCATGGGACTGGTCAGAGCATGAAGCACTGCGCAGCACACAGAGAGGAAATGGGATCTGTCCCCAGGTGGCATCCCAATGCCCCCTTTCCTCCCACATCCAAGAAATCCCAAGTGCTGTTTTCTCACAATCAGGCAGGTGTTGGGTCTGATGTTTCTGATCCACACTCTGGCACAGAAAGGAACCAAAGGTTGGTCCCATAACCACATTCTTTTTAGACTCCATGAGATGGATCTCCATAGGTTTCATTAAATATGTGTAGACCGTAGGGTATTTCAAAACCCTAGGCAGGGGTGCAGCCCCAATTAAATGCAGATGCATTAAGAATAATTATCTATTGCTCAATCTCCATGTGAACAGCAGCAGAACAGAGCTGGAACATGCAAGGAAGGTGGCAGCACAAGCAGTCCTGAGGACACCAGCAGCTGCCTTTTAGCTGTCACATTTATAAATCATTTATTTCCAGTCACCTGTGCCCAGAATAACAATTTTCTGCCTGAAATCTCCAAGCTGGTGCCAGGACGCCGTCAGGGACTTGCTTTCCCGGTACCCTCTCGACCTGTTGGGAAGGGATCCGGGTCTCCAGGGGGGCAGCTCTGAAGGGATGTGCCCCTAGTGGGAAGAGGCACGAGAAACAAACACGGAGCATCCGTTCAGCTGATCGCATTAGGGCTTCTAGCTGCTGCTGCCGCCACTCAGCTCTCTGCCGATGCAGCCATCCGTGCGTTTGGACAAACACCCAGGCAGCGGGAATGGCTAGATCTGGAAACGTCGGCAGCTGCAGAAAGCTGCAGAGCTCTGCTGTGAAGCAGCCTTAGAGGAGAGGTTGCTTTCTCGGGCAGGGAAGCGTTATGAAACACGAGCGCACTGGGTGTGCTTGAGGATTTTGGCAGCACAGCGCGGAGGCTGCTTCCATCCTGCCTGTTGGAGCAGGAGGCCATGGAGAGGCTCCCTCCCGCCGGCTCCCGCAGGGCGCAGGACCTCGGCGCCCCGGCTCGGTGAGCCGCAGGGAGCCCGGAGAGCCGCAGGGAGCCCGGAGAGCCGCAGGGAGCGCGAAGACCAACAGGGACCCCGGAGAGCCGCAGGGACCCCTGGAGGGACACGGCGGCGGCGGCGGTGAGCGGAGCGGTGAGCGGGGCCGGGCGGTTCAGGAGCAGCGGGAGGGAGCGGAGCGCCGCAGCCCAGGGCACGGCACTGAGCGGTACGCGCAGGATTACGGCTCTGCGCGCTGGAAGCAGGAGGCAGCAGAAGGATTAGTAGGGAAGGGCAGAGGGAACAGGATTTATCAGCTTTTCAGATATGCGTTACGGCCTTTTGTAATTCGCTGGATGGTACAGGACTTTGTCTGCCTACAACAGAGGTTTCTCAGCCACAAAACAAAGGCGAGTTTTTTTTCCTCTTTTTCTTACACTGTTTAATTATCTGTCTCTTCGAGCCGTGTGCCAGCTGGCCTGGGCATGAGCAATAACCGAACAACTTTTTGCAGAGGCTGAGGTATCAGCATTCATTGCGGTCTCAATGACTGTTTTACTAAATTAATCCACAGCATCTAAGTAAAGGGGCTTAGCGGCATTATTTACAAAGACGGCACGTTGCTCTCGAGATGCCCTTCCCCAAGCATCCACGGAACATTATACTTGAAAAGTCAGCAGTGGATACTGCAAATGTGTTTGTGTCACAGCCTAGCGAGGCAAGCTGGAATGCTCAGCTTCTCCCATCAGTTTCTGGGGCTTCACTGTGCTGAACATATAGACTACCAATATTTAGTAGGTGATTGTTGAAGGAATTCAGATATTGAAGGATTTATGAAAGACACTTTTAAAACACCTATGATTAATTTACAGAATTGTGTGTTATTTTAATTCTAGTAGATTTCCTTGCACACAGGGGAAGATCTCATCTGTAGTTCCGGTGGGCTAAGACAAACATAAATATATGGTACATTTGTTACAGCATTCTTGTGCAAAACTTCAGCCGCAGACTACATGGGGACTTTTGGAAACTGCAGATAGAGCATCATTTGCTGGGTGCTTGAACTCTTAATATCTAAGAATGTACACCATGCATTATAATGTTTTATTGTCAATAAAATACTTTTGAGATTCAGTAACTGCTGAAATATTTCAGTTTATCAGAGAATGGTGAGAACTGACCTCTGGAGCACACATCATTCTCTTTACAGAATCGTACACATGGATGTGGATGTACATGTACACCTGAAATGTGGGTATGGCTATGTTTGCATGCATCTCGTTCATACTGGCATGGAATCAGTCCTGTTGATTACTGCATTATGACTTGAGCTAGGTAAAAAGGTGTGAGATTAATGGAGAAATACGACGGCGTGGTATTTATTTCTCTGCTTAAGTTGTGCTCGGGCACTTTTAAAGTCAGCACTCTCACAATAAGCCTTGCTGGACCATCTGCCTTTCCCAGGCTCCTCAGCAACCCTCACCTCAGGCTCACCAACAACATTATTGTCTGGATTTACACCTATCTAAGCTAAAAAATTGGTCTTAAAAAGTTGACTATCTGGTGAAAGAGCTACTGGGACAGGATTTGCACAAGTTAGTGCTGACTTCTCCAGCCTCAGGCTGCAGCTGTCTTCTGTGACATTGCCTTTCCCTTCCAAAGCTGAATTATATGTCACTGTAAAAAGCCTCCTGTATTGAATAAACAGGTGTTGATAAACCTACAAATCACGACAACAAGGTACAATTTATATTTTAGATTGGTGTTACTTTTAACTTTATTTGACCGGTTTATGGACTATAGAGTTTCTCTCCGTCTTTCTGCTAACTCCACAGAAGGATTTTTTCTTACTTATCACAGTTCAGTGTTATTTAAAGGTTTTAACACAATCTCACCATCAAAGATAATGGCAATCTGATTACATCTTATAGCAAGCCTGTGTGTAGGAAGCAATGGTATACTCACTGGAAAGCCCTCTCAAACTGCAATGCTTATCATCACAGCATGTGGAGAAATTTGGGTGCTTCTATCTAATTTCCAGCTTGTTGGCAGACCTGGCAGGGAGATATGTGGGGTCGTCAAAGACACATCCTCTAGCAAAGAAAACTTTGTAAGAAATGTCTGAAGTTTCTCAGAATGATTTTATCTATTGGAATAAAGGGAACTGCAAATTATTCACAGGGTCCCAACATAAAAATGGTGGCATTTGCTTCCTATGTGCATTCACTCAATATGATATTTGTCTTGACTTTCCAAAACACCCTGAGAAAATGGCAGTGTGTATCCAAGGAAAAGGCTGCAAGGCAGAATCCTTCAGCTGAGGCCTGACTGAATTTGTCCTCAAAGAAAGCTGACAGAAGAAAGGAGAGACATGGATTATGGATAGATTTTTCTAAAAATAGTAATCATGAGTCCAATTCCTTTCAGTTTACAGTAGGAAACATCATCTTGCTTCCTTGCCAACAACTCTGAATTTGCAAAATCCTGCTAGTCTTTAGACCAACTTTTGATGACCTACAGCTGTCAATGCACCGCTTACCTGAGTTTCTGCACTGAGCACACATCAAGGGGCAGTCCTCAGTTAAGCAACTGTTCACTTGTGAATCTGGGGCTGTTTTCAGCATCTTCAGCCTTTACCAGCATTCATGGCATCACTGAAAATATTGTCTTCCCTTAAAAATTCTGTTAATGCTCCTTCAGCTAGAAGAATAGAATTGCCAATAACTTGATCATGTTTCTTTTATTTCTCTCTACAAATACATTAATGCAGCTGCCTAGTATGACATCCTTTGTCACACTTTGTGAGTTCATTTTGGAAGCAAAATACTGAGCCGCTGTTCCTTATAGCAACCTTTTTGGTTGCAGGGGATCCTTTCCCTGCTGAAGTCCCAGCACCCTGTAGATCTGTGTTTCCACTCACCATGCCCAAAGCTGATACTTCCCAGTGATAATTATTGCCCTTTTTTCAGTGCAGTGTTAACCCTTTCATTCCCCTCTTCACCTAGAGGTCTCCTCTGCTGTTTAACAGTTCTCACTGCCTATCAATTATCTATCATTGTCCTTTCAATTATAATTTTATTGGTTTTATTAACAACTTCCAATTCATATGGTACTAAGTCCCCTTTGGCTGTAGGAGCTGATAAACAGGGATAAAAGACTTGTTTTCTTCCATTTTGCTTCATTCATTTTAGGTGAAACATGGATGAAAAAGACAAATGCCATATTTTCTATTACCAGATACTAGTTCTTTCCTCCTTAGTCTTTCCTTTTAAATATCATCAGAAGTGATGCACTTCAACTCTTTTAGGCATACTTTAATGATATTGCAATAAGCAGTTTATGGAAAAATCAAATGACAGTTTTTCTGTCAGCAGCACTTTGCTATTTTCCCACTAAAAAACATTTAATTTTTGAGTTGCACATTTGCAGCAGTGGCTGTGGGCGAAGAGTCTGCTTATTTGTTTTGTTGGATTTTACTACAATATACTGCCATGGCAACTGCTCTAATGGTGAGTGCATCTGGAGGTAATTCGTACACATCATGTTGACTGCAGCGAAATTGCATTGTACCCTTTGAACTTTTTCAACCACTGGGCAATGGGCAAAGTTACCTCTTGGAGACCCTGAAGCAGCTTCTCCTTACTAAAGCAACAACAAATATATGGCAGTGCACTAGGAGCAATACCAAACATTTCTTGATGGTTGGATGCAGAGCTTGCTGCACAGTTAAATTAGGCCCGATACCTTGGGTGTTTTCTCCAGTTCTGCTGATGCACAGCAAGTTTTCCATCCTGCTCACATGGAGGCAGAACATTATGCCCTGCCCAGGTGCTGCTTCGGCAGGCATTGGCAGATAGTCTCCCTTGGCTCCAGGAGGCATTACCACGTCCTGCCCAGGCAAGTGCCAGGTCCTCTCATCCTGGCAACGATGTGGTCTCCAGCTGTTCCAGTTTACATCACTGCAAGCATGGAGAAACTCTACCAAAATCCACTGACCAAGCACACAAGTGATGTTAAAAGGGACTATTTGGGCCAGTGATGCAGTTTCAAGCCTGACCTTTGCTACATGGTCTTGATGGCCCTTCTCCAGCCAAGCTGTGGGTACTTGATGCACCAGAAAGCTCCAGCTGCCCCAGCACGGCCTCTCCAACACCAGCAACTGTGACTCATCTGAGAACTTGGGCTTCAAGCATCTCTCTCAGTGAATAAACCAAAAGAGCTGTGAAACTCTGAACTACAGCTGGACAGAAATGACTGCAAATCTGATAGATTTATCTAGCCTTATCTTGCTGCTAGCAGGGGCAGGGAAATCTTAAACCTTTTGAACTCGTATGTACTGCAGCAATTGCCTTCTCACTGCTGAGGGCTTGCAGCAGCTTAACTGGGCAGGGCTGCCTCGGGCAGCGTGCAGTTCCTGGCCCCAAGGTGCATGGACACCTGCCCTGCTGACCCAGCCTCACCTTGAGGTGCTGCACACAGCATGGGCATCCCCAGTTCAAATCTCAGGTGGCTGATACTGCACACTGCTTGCTTTCAGATGACATAGCCTCCACTGGGAACAGCTCAAGTTTACAGTAGCCCCATGGCAGGAACAACTAGTGAATCAAATACCACCTATGCTCATAGACAGTATTTCTTCAGATGAATTAGTGCAGTAACAACCTGTAGGATCTAATTATGGCTAATTTTCCATTCATTTGTATCGGTGCTTCTGACCCTTTTACTGCAATTCTTGAGCACTCACAACATTGATCAGAGATTTTCAATAATTTAACTCTAAAGGTCAGCTCTTTAGCCGGTGTAAATCAATGCGTTTTCTTTGGCTTTGGAGCTGATCCGAAGGGAGGAGTGTAACTTCTACTGTAGAGAGAGCAGACAGAATTCACTGAAGATGCTACAGCCTGGCAGTGCTTCCCACCTGCTCATGCTTACCAGCCCTTGGAGAAAGAGTAGCAATCAGCACATTGAATACTTTTGGATATTGCTCAGTCCTCTACAATTAAAATCAGCATACATGTACTTTAAAAAAATATCATTAACGAAAGCACTTAAATCAGGTCTTCAAGATCACCTGAGTTTCAAGATTAGAGTCAGAGTTCTTGGCTTGTAAGAATTACCTCATGTAAGAATTGAGGCTAAAATGTCACACAAAAGGAATTTAGGCTCAACTGACAGAAGATTTAACTGAGCCTAGAAGTTTTGGATTTTTGGTTTGGTTGCTGTTTAAGACAGAAAGAATTTGCACAACCAAATGTAAAAGGTGATGAGTGGAGACTTCATTGGTAAGGTTTATTTCATAAAGAAGCATAAGTGAACATCCACAAAATTTTCAATCAACTACTGAAACAAGAAACAGTGAGCCAGGACTGTGGATTACAGGAGTGTGCCCCAACTGTAAGCTAAGCAAAAGCCATAATATTTTCTTTTCTGGAAAGACCTGCATCTTTTCTCAACACTTGCCTGGCTCCACAGAAAAAGGATAGACTGGGAAAACAGGAACTTATGGGGACATGCCAGCTTTTATTTGCCATGGGAGGCTAAAGGTTCCCTAGAGCACAAAGGAGCTTTTCTTGCCCAGACAATCCCATTGTGGTACACATCAGCACAACTAAAGCTGCAAAGCTCAGCAGCACTCAAGAGAGATCTGCTGAACTTGAGCTGAAATTTTTTCAAACATTCACTAGTTTTTCTCCACATGCACCCCCACATCAATAGTTGGCAATATGAATCCACTAAAAAAATAGCAGGATCTCTGGTTTTTGTTAAAGCAACACACACAAAAACTCCAAATATCCTTCCAGCATAAAGCCCAACTTTGTTCTGCACAGAGATTAATAATTATTATCTTATCTGTTGTGAGTTGATGAAATTTCTTTTTTCCTCCCACACACCCACACTTCTCTTTCCTGCTGATCTGCATTTGTAGCTGAGCTACTGTTTAGCTGAAAGGAAGGAATGTGGTAATACCTCCCTAAAAAGATGCCTGTTCATCCAGTGACAAAGGATGGAGATGCTGGCTATTGACAAAAGAAAATAAAGAACTTATTTTCCAAACATTCCAAGAGAAATAACCTCATCATTAAGGTATCTCTTGTGCATTCCAAGTAAAAAGAAAGAAACTAAAAAGGTCTGAAGGTCTGAAACTATCTTGAGTTCAATCAATCAATCTTGTTGGACTATAGTTCCTAATGTGCCTAATTATAAACAACAGATGGAGAAATGCTCAGATAAAGCCAAATGGGGTGGGTGGGGGAAAGTCACCCTGATGGTGGATGTTTTCAGTTTGGATGTGAACCAGCCTAACACCCCTTGGTCTTTCAGGTTTCAGCATCGGCTGTTCGGCAGCTTGGTAGGGCACGATGAAGGCATCACCCCAGGAGCCCACGGAGCCCCTGGGCAAGCCAGGCACCTGAGGTTGGCAGCACCAGGCTGGTCTCTGCTGCAGCTGGTTGAGAAGAAATTTTCATCAGGAGAAGGCACCAAAGTGATGGGCTGAACTTATGGGAGGAAAGAGTGTCTGGCCAGGTGGAGATTTGGGGGCCCGTTGGGAAGTGTGAAGGGCCAGTTTCAGTAAGGGCATGGCCAAAGCTTTCTTCAGGCTACAGAAGTTTCTCCGTCGGACCCAGTTTTTGCTCTTCTTCCTCACAGCAGCTTACCTGATGGCTGGCAGCCTCTTGCTACTGCAGCGGACCCGCTTGGTTATCCAGCAAGGTTCACGTGGGACCCCCACTAACCAGGCCCTGCTAGCACCAGAGGAGATAAGCAGGGTTGGGATCATAGACCCCAGGACTCTGCAGAGACCCCGCCTTGGCCCCAGGCTTCTGGTGGGCGTGGAGGCACTGCAGGAGCCGGCCCTGGAGCAGCGGCACAGCCCGCACTGGCTCATGTCCCGCAACTCGGAGCTCAGGCAGCTGAGGAGAAGATGGTTCCACAGGTTCACCAGTGACCAGGAGCCCCTGCAGACAGCAGAATTTAAAGCAATGAAGCACACAGCTGAACACAAAGGTAAGGGATGGACCCTACCCATTTTCTGGCACACACATAGATTGCACTTTGCTGATCCCTAGCAGACACAGGCGAGCATCACACACTCCTGCAGGTCTGCCTTCCTCCTCACTCATCACCACTTTCAAAACAGTTCTTAGGCATATGCATAAGCCAAAATACAAGGGATCCAGGCTGGGTGGCTGCTGTGCCCTCACTGCAGCAACAAATTATAATTTGCCATCTTTGATGCTTAGCCTTTTAGAAGAGCTAGTTTTCTTGGAGATGTTTCACTGATAATAAAACAGAAGTGGGATCTTGATGACTAGACACCACATTTCTGAACTGATTTTTGTTTGAATAAGTTTGCCCAAACAAAAGGGCACAAAATCCCACAAAATGGGTGCCACATCGTGATACTTACTGAGGGAATTGTCAGAAATGGGAATGAGAAGGCGATAGCAGTGGGAGATGAGTCATACAGTGTGAATCAGGCAAACTGAACCACTGAAGTTACCTGAATGTCCAAGGTGGAGCTGCTCCACAGATGTTTCAGGACACCCTGTTGGTGTCAGGTTTTGGTGGCAGAGGAGAGACTGAGAGCTGCTCAGTCAGGGCATTGTTGAGGTTCTAACTACTGATGAGAGGGGCCAGAAGGACTATTTATTTGTACATCTCACCATATTGAACTGTAGATTCAAATATGCATAATTTGAATATCTGATTGAACATGATGGGACATTATTAATAATGATATTGTTAACAAGTATTAGAATGCCTTTGAAGGTAATTAATTAAAACTTAACTACCTACATAGAGCATGTTATCTTCACAAATTCACTTCTGGTAAACTTAGAGGCTTGTTATTTCATTATGGATGCCTTTTAAGACCTAATGAACTCCTCTGTGCTTATAATGCTTAATAAAGTTTCAGTGATGCCCTGTGGCTCCTGCTTAGCACAGCAGTGTTGCCTGACCATGGAGGCTAGGCTTGTGCACCCCTTATAGGTGCCATCCTAATGGTTCTGAGGCACTACATCTCTGTGCCTGCTTGCCTGGGGGCTGCTAGCCAGTCCTTCCAAGGCTTCCCTTTAACTCAAGCCACAAAGAATGGCATGGCCCCAGCCTGCTGTGAACCTCCCAGCTCACTTTGCCTTGCTCTGCCTCTACTCAGGACCACATGGCCTTCCGTGAGAAAATTCAAGTCCTTTTTTTCTCCAGGCCAGGCTGTCTCACCTGCTGACATTGCAAGTGGCTCAGGGTAGGGACCACACTTTTTCTGACAAAGACACTGGCCAATACTGTTAATATAACAGTGAAAGTTTCCTATTCTGATTGCTCCCAGTGGATGGAATTTCCAGTTCCCCTGGCCAGGTTCTGTCATTGAACAGGAGGCAGAGGCGACAGGGACTGTATCGCTGACATGATATGACATGACATGCTACTCTGAGACCGTGGAATCACCATGACTCATTCATGCGAGGATGTGAATGAGAAATTGCTTCCAGGCTGGCAGTGGCTTGAGAGGGACATTGGGAGAAGGACAGGCCATTCCTGGCCTGCCCAGGACCCCTACTCAGGCTCTTTGACCTCACACCCGCAGTTTTCTGCTGTTACATGTTTGAGTCAAAGTACCCAAATCAAAAGTCTCCAGTAAAATGTGGAGCATATTTGTTGCAGGAGCATATTTTTTGCCTGACTCCCACCTCGTTAATGGTGTGCTGGGGATGTGTATTCACAGCTAGTGAATTTTCTAATTACATGTTGGCAAATTATCCTGTGCAGGTCTTTGAATCTACTTTTGTGCTTGTAATATTTAAATGCTCGATTTATTATTCTTGGCTCCAAAGTCCCTGATGGAGCAACTCAAACTTCCTTTTTCTTGTGGATTAATTAATATAATGTTTTTTAGTTTCACCATTCATCTATATTCTTTTCCTATCCACAGCTTACATGATTTAATTTCCCTGTGTTATCATCTCAATGTTGCTATTTCTAAAATCAAATTTCGTTTTTTCCTTCACATTTTGATGATAAAATGTACTTATAGACATACAATTGCTGTATAATAGTGGGACTTCACATCATCGTTCTAATTGTATATTAAATAATGGGTTGAATTTTTACAATATTTTGTTCATGACAACAAAAATTAGGCTGAGCACTGAATGCAGTCTAAGAGAAATATTTATCTTTCCTATGCTAAGTAAAGCAAAACATATTTGAAGAGATTTTTTGCACCAGAGAGGAGATGTCTCAGTGCGATACCTGCATTGTGCTGCCTAGTTAAAAGTGAGTTTATCTTTCCATTACAGCTTTAATGTAACTCTTTTTATCCAAAGAAAATTGATTTTCTTAATATTTCTCTTGCACCATCACATTATCAACTAGAGATTTTAAAGAACACTTGGGAGAAATCCAATAGGATTTCTGGAAGTTTTTAGAATTTTGAAGGCTACTTTTTCTGTACTTTAGAGAAGTGCTGTGTTGTTGGGGGTTACATGGTTTTTTTTTCGTTTCTTAGCTGTTAGAATTTTTCCCATTTAGCTGAGAGAAAAAGCCTGATGGCTAGTACATCATCGGTACTTTAAAAGACAAAAGGATCGGCTGAGCCCCGGGGGCAGTGGGAAGGGTAGCGGTTTTTGGGTTTGGGTCCTTCTGGGAGGGCAACACAGACACTCTCGGAGCTGTTTCTGCTGGGAGAGGAGNATATATATATATATTAGTAAAGAACTGTTATTCCTATCCCCATATCTCTGCCTAAGAACTCCGTGTTTTCGAGATATAATAATTCGGAGAGAGAGAGTGGAAGCTTACAATTTTTTTCTGCCTTCCCTGACAGATAACTGTCTCTAAAACCAAGACATGTGTTTTGTCACCCAAACGAGGGAGTTCAGCAGAAGGCAGCTGCATGCAGGAGCTGCAGTCCTGGCTAGGTCACAGACCCTGGGTATGCAATGGCAGCTCTGCTGAACAGAACCTGGGGAAGGGAAAGTCTCATTTCCTCTTTGCCCATTTCTATGGGACAGTGGCCCAAACAAAAGGGCACAAAAGGTTCAGTAGCAATGGAGAGGTCTGCAGAGGGTGTTGGACCCCAGACAGGTTGGGACTTGACCAAACGCAGCCCTGCTTGTAGCATGAGGTGCTGTATAAGCCTGGGGTGGGTTTTTCCCTTCTGTCCCATATGCATTGCCTAACCCTGGTCTTGCATGAACACAGGCACCTACATGGGCTGCTTCGCTCACGATTCGAGGGAGAGGACACTGAAGGGAGCTGTCTTTTATGACTTAAGAAAAATGACAATAGCTCACTGTCAGGAAGCTTGTGCTGAGAGGTGAGTGGTATTTTTTCACTGCAAGTTTTCTCTTTTTTGACAATAAGTAGAACTGAATTCGAGATGGGAAAATCATTTCTATGTTAAGCATACAGCATCTATGAAAACAGTGATTATCTCATACCTTCAGGCACAGCATAGCTCTGCTTCTCTGCTTGAAGAAGACTGCTGTACTGCTGGCTATTCTGTATGGTGCTATGGCTATTTACATTCCCTTATTGTCCTGGACAAAAATTACTGTTTGCTTAAATAGTCTTTGTAAATATCCATCTTTTGATAGGTATTTGTCTGTATCCCATATCTTGTTGAGAGGCTGCCCCTCAGGGAGGCCACACTGTCTCCAGGATGGAGTCAGCTCCAGAGCAAGGCAGCAGGAGCATAGGCTGCATGCAGGGAGAAGGGGACAGGTTCCTCCCTTCCTCAGGTACCAGCTGGGGAGCAGACGGGCTCCTCAGTGACAGAGGCTGGTATTTCTCCTTGCAGGGCTTACAGCTACGCGGGCCTGGCATACGGAGCAGAGTGCTACTGTGGGAACACGCTGCCAGCTGCTGCTGCCAAGCCCGAGGAATGCAGCAGCGAGTGCAAGGGCGAGAAGGGCTCCATGTGCGGAGGGGTGAACCGGCTCTCAGTCTACAGCCTGGAGGAGCTGTGGGCAGGGGCCAGGAGGCGTAAGTGGGCGTGTGAGCGGACAGAGAGGCCACGAGGGACAGATGTCCGGGCCAGGCCGAGCACAAGGGCTGTCCCCGCTGCTTGTCTCACTCCATTTGTCACCAGAGTTTGAAGCAGCAAAGGACAAAGGTGCCTGAAGGGCACAATGTCCATTTGATGCTGGTCTGGTCCCTGGCTCCTCCCCAGAATAGCAGTGATGTTCACCACCCCGGAGAGGGGACATGACACACTGCCTCGGGGCTGCCACAGAGGAGGTTTCTGTGGCCAGGGAGGAAACTCAACACAGTGCAGAGTGACTGCAACAGAAGCACAATTTCAGCTGAAAAAACCACTCCCTTTGGTATCTATTTAAAGGGTAAAAACCCATGTGTGTTCCATCCCTTGGAAGAGGTGCCCTGTAACAGGAGGGCAGAAAATTACTCAAATCAAGGCCACCCTACACTCAGATGATCTTAAACAAAATGAATGATCTGTGACTGTGAGGAATAAGTGGAGGCCAGAAAGAGCCACATCAATACTTTTCCTGAGAGAAATGAGACCAGAGTTTTGCTTTTCCATGGAGTTCTGTTCCAGCAGCAGTTGGAAATTTTGTTCTTTCTTTAGATGGCAACACACTCTACCCATCATTCAGTTAGCTGCCGTGGGGGACTCAGTGGATAAACCTTTAGGCAAATACAGAGCACATAACAGATCTAAACAGCTGATCACTCTTTGCAATTGGCAAGCTCACAAGACCTTTCAGATGTTCTTTGCTGAGAAGAAGCACCAAGACCTTAGGTTGTCCCAGTATTGATGGTACTTCATTTCTTCTTAAAGACAAGTCAAGGTTTGCATAATAACCCAACCAGCTACATATAAATTATATATCAAAGGTACATAGACCTAAATTGCCACTGTCAGACTGACAGGCGTGTTGGCAGGTTTCCCAGGACATGCATCACTGTTTAAACCTCCAGTATGAAATATATACACACATTCCTCAGGAAAAGGCAGCATTGAATTTTTTTAAGTATTAAGGAATTTCTCCTCAAAATTAGCCTAACTTAAAGCTAGAGTTGTAATTTTCTTGCCCTTAGCAATACCTGATAATTGTCTTTTTGAAGAATACCCCTGAAACAAAGCAGCCAAGGGGCCAACCGAAGTACTAATCACAACGAACAAGTATGTTAAAAAGTAACTGAGACTGTAAATGCCCCCATGATTTATGCTGTGTACTGTAGAGTGCAGACCTCACGTAAATCTTTTACAGAGCAGATTCAGTGACATCTCCACTTAAACCTCCCCAGACAGGGTTTGCAGTCTCCCATTTCCCCAGACACTCTGACTTGTGCCCCCATGTCACCAAAGCCCAGAGTGTGCAGCTGAGGCAGCCAGAGGCAGCTGTGGCATAGAGCCCTGCCTGCCTCGGGGCGTCCTTCCCCCCGAATGGAAATGGGCAGACCACACAGACCATACTGTGTCCAGTGTAATCCATGGGTTCTCCATCCATCCTGCTCCCTCCTGATGCCAGTGCAGGCAGGTCAAGTTTTCTTCCTGACCACTGAGAAAACTCTAAACATGTTTATAAACATTTTGTTTCAGGAATTAAATATCAGTGTGAGATTTAGTAGAAGACCTTTCAAGAACATTCCGAGTAGTCCAAACAGTCCTTTTATTCTTTGGGGCCATGCTCAAGGGAGCTGGTCCTAGGTGGACTCTTGTTCCTTTCAGCTTGGGTGGAGTTATTTTATTTTCACATCACCGGAGTCATACCAGAGATCCAGCTCTGCTTCTAGTAAAGGGTTTGAATAGTTACAAGAACAAAATTTAAGCAGCTTCTCCTTAGATTGCTCTAGGCTCTTACTAGAGAGTTGGAGCTTTTCTTTCTGCCAATAAATTAATGCAGAACCAATTTTTTTCCTCACAACTGCACCACATCTCTCCAGTCATTCAGCTCACTTCCCACATCAATTCTGGCAGTACCGTTCAATAGTGCCAAGCTCCGTGGTGTTTCTGTGGAAGCAGGTGAAATCATAGGCTGGTGCTGAAGACACAATGAAAGCGGATCTCCCTAAGCAGCTGACAAAGCCTGGCTTAGAATCTGAAAGGCTGCAGTGAACTCCCTTGGCCTGAAAAGGCATGGGACCAGAGGGGCAGCTGAAGAGGAAGGTGGGTCCGATAAGGGGGTTTTTCAGGAGTCTTTTACATTCCTTTTCCAGTGCAGAAGCTTTGTAGAATTTTATCACGACTTTTAGCTCATTGAGGGGAAAGCAGGAATTCAGAGGAAACTGGGACCTGCAAACAATAGCAATGCCCTCCACTGGTGGAATTTAACCCAAACTTGGTGCTGTAGCACTGCTTCCTGTGGTTTGTACAGAGATAAAGGCATGTACTCCTTTCAATACCACACGTTTTGGAACACGTTTTTGTAGCATATATTATAGTTTCTCTTATTTCTGCATTCTTTGTAATATAAAATTTATTTTATTATTTTTGGCTTCTGAACCTAATATTATTCTTTGTGAAAGAGGCAGCATACTATGGACATCATTTTCTAAGAGAAACCTATTTCATATCCCTGCAGGGAGGAATGTTATCTATCGAGGATGTTTTAGAGCTCCAGAAAATTTAACAGAATCCTTTCCAGCCTCTTTGATACAGCCCAATTTGACGGTGGAGATGTGCTCTGAATTTTGCTCCAAGAAAGTAAGAACAGTTCTCATTTCATGTCCCTTCTTTTATTGTTATTTTAAACTCTAACCTACTGAGGGAAGGGCAGAGATTAGTGCCTTAGAGCTTTGAATTTGTAAATGAATTTCTAAAGGAAAAAACTCATCAGAGTTAATACCCCGTGGTGCATCTGGTCCAGCTGCTGGAGTGGGGATGGCAGGAGGGAAAGTCATCAGGGTGGTGCCACTAGACATGATACACAGGCAAGCTGCTCTAAGTGATGAGTATCGACCATGAGGAAATCAATACCGTTTCCGTGTCACATTCCAATCAAGCCCTAAGCCACACTGGACCTCTAGGGAGGTGGCTGCAGCTCATGGGGAAACATGCTGCCAGAGGGTGGATGTGGGCTGCTGGCATCTGAAACGTGGTTCTAGTGCCCTCCAAGGGAGCCGGCTCCACTCAGGGAGCCATGCACAGGGCACGGTCAGGGCAGCCTCTGCCTTAGTGGCTGTTGGTCCCCTTCCTCCCCACTAACGAGGCTGGCTTTTTCTACACAGGGTTCACTGTATGGTCTGATTTTGCCCACAGCCACATTCAGCCTCATGCACTAAACTCAATGTGCAGTTATTTTTTGCAGCATCACAAAATTGATTAAAACTATTAGCTGGCTGATTACAGAGCTTTGACCAGGACCCATGACTCCAGTGAAATCTCCTCTCCCATGAAATAAGCAAATGGCCTCAAGTTGCACCAGGGCAGGCTTAGATTGGATGCTAGGAAAATTTTAAGATTTCCCATGCAAAGCCCACTCCAGGTTTCTCTCCTTCCTCACTCATGTGCTGCCCAAGCCGTGGGAAGGTTGTGCAGGTGATGGTCAGCCTGTTCTCCGAGCCTGCCCTGAGGACAGACACTGCATCACTGGCACCCTGCACTGATCACCTTCCGAAGATGCAGGAGTACAGAGAAGCAGTTATTTTTTTGCCTCACAGAACCTCCAGCCTTCCAGAAAATTCATCACTTGGAGGGGCCATTTGGCATGAGGTACAAGGGACATTTTTATTCTAGGCCATGTTTGAGGGCAGGGACACTTACTAATTTCTCAAACTGAGAAACACTGCTTCATTGTAAAGGAAAAAATTCTGTTTGCAGGCAAACCCAGAACTGTTTTGCCCTTGGATCAAATCTGTAAATAGTTTTGACAATGTCATATCTCATTCCCTAGGTAAATGTTGGCTGTTGGGCACACATGTTGCATTCGACTTCTTATCAGAGGATGAGTGCATGGGAAGGAGCAAGAGATAAGCTGCTCAGCAGTCCTGTCACATGCTCTCAGACTCCGAAAGATTTCTAAGAGGCAAAAAGTGTTGATATGGAATTGATGGGCTGGAACGTTCTGCACTCAAATACTCCCTGAACTTCCTTCAGCCTACTGCCCACCCACACAGCCCCGTGCCACCAAGAGAGCCCACAGGGGATTCTAAGGCAACCCAAATATTTCTGGTAAACAGTAGGGCCAATAAACAACTGCTAATTTATCCAGCAAATATTTAGCACATTTCCCTCAAACTTGTTTTAATTCATACCACTATTAGCCTAGCAGCTGGGGTTCACTGTCCTACCACTACACAGCTTTGCAGCCTGTTACCCTTCCTGGGTAAGATTGGTACGGCAAAACCTGAATTACTCTGCATCAAATCAATTAAAAAAGGCTTCTTACAGACAAGAATTTTCCTTAGGAATTTATTCCTTGCAAACTACACTAACTGTAACTTCCTCAGGATTGCACACCTTAGTAGATTTCTTCACTAGAAGCAAGGTAACACAAATATGAAGAAGCAACAGGAAAGTACCACAAACTTTAGAAAGAAACTGCTTTGATCTTGACAGTGCCCTCGTGAAGATTTTTTTTTTTTGCATGGCAACAGCATTCCCTGCAGGTGGTTGATGCCATGGCATTTACGCACTGATCTGTTTCCCCTCTTTTGCAGGAGTTCCCATTGGCAGTGATCCGAGGGCGGGAATGCTACTGTGGATACCCCACCAGGCAGTTCTCGCTGCACGAGGGCGCGGACAGGCTGCGCTGCAGTGGGACCCGCAATGCTAGCAGCGCTGCTGGGGGACAGTACTGCCTGGTCTATCAGACACCTGTGCAAGGTACAAGCTCCAGCCTCGCTGGGCCAGGGACACTGCTGCTGGAAACAGCCCGTGCCCCTTCTGCAGTGGGTAAAGGAGATCTCATTTATAGCACTCTGAGCCAAAGCAGTGGGTATCACTATAGGGGCAGGAATTTAGGAAACAGTCTTTCTCTAAACCTCCCCCTTGCAATCATGCTCATGAGAATGCATCTTTCCATTCTCTCATTATGCAACACATTTTAAGACAACTTGCTGGCAAGTACAATGGTTTGCTGCAGCTTTATCAAAAAAGCATTGCCTTACACAAAAACAGCAGAAACCTCTTTGAGGATAATCTCTTTGGCCTCATATAGCTGAACTAATTTTAGGAAGTAGCTGACTCACAACCAGACCAAATTGATACCTTATATTTCTAAGAGAGGGAAGGAGGAAGCAATAAACTCTGTAATCAAAAGCTGTCAGTGGAATTATTAAAAAGCCACAATGCTAATAATGAAATATCTTCTCTACTCACAGACACCCGCTGCACAGACAGGAAATTCTTAACCACCAAATCCAAAGTGTTTGTTGCTTTGTCAAGCTTTCCTGGGGCTGGGAATACATGGGCACGCCATTTGATAGAGCATGCCACAGGATACTACACAGGAAGTTATTACTTTGATGGAGCCCTCTACAACAAAGGTACCGGAGCCCAAGAGATGGACACAGGCAGCCCTTCCAAAGCACAGAGCTTTACTTATTGCTCTGTTATCCTTCTGCTTGAGCCAGCAATGGCTGTTGCTGTCAGCACATTTGGTACAATTTAAACAACCCTGGACCAAACAGCCTCTTCTGCAGTGCAGATGGCAGCAGAAGCAGCTCCAGCAACACGTTGCTTTGACAGAGCAGCTGCCCTCACAGACAACAGCCAGGCTCTCCATTTGCAAATGTGCATACTGCCTGTACTGCACACATACATGAGCAGCTCCCACCTGACAGGCTGGTCCCAAAGACCAGTTACCTAAATGCTGTGAGTAAAATCCTTCAGTAAACATGTAGGTTAAATTTGCAAGCATTACAAATTACACCAGCAGAGCAGTATCCTGAGGCAGCAGAGTTTCAGCAACCACAAAGGAAAAGCTGCCTCATTGCCATGTGGGGCTGAGGATGCCTCCCCCAACAGAGGGATAGCCTGGCTGCCAGCACATGCTCAGCGTGGTGGCTGGGGCTCCAGCCATGGTTTAGCTGACTAGTACTGTCACACCAGCTTTATACCACTCTACAGAATGATTTAGTGAGAAAAGGCACAGACATATAATCAGGCAAGAAAGCCAACAATTATGTCTTGTAAAACAGGTTTTAAAGGAGAAAAAGACCACTGGAGAAGTAGAAGGACCATTTGTGTGAAAACACATGAAAGTGGCAAGATGGAGATTGAAATGTTCGACTCAGCAATCCTGCTGATAAGGAACCCATACAAATCACTGATGGCAGAGTTCAACAGAAAATATGCCGGGCATCTGGGTTATGCCACTGACCGCAACTGGAAAAGCAAAGGTGAGCATTACCCTAACACAGGCTGATTTGAAACCCATCTCTTCAGCGTTCTGGGAAGGGGGACATGCTAGGACCTGAGTGCAGTGAGCACTGCAAACAAATTCTATGGGACTTGAGTCCTGCTGCAGCTGAGATCAGTCCAAAAACTTCTGACACCTGCATGGTGGGAGTGGCTGTGGATTCGCTGTATGTCCACCCCAGAGGGGATGGGAGTGCAGCACCACTGCCACAGGCAGGTAGGAGCATCACTGCCACTGCACTGTTTGATATAGAAAACATGTCTTCGTACAATACTCCTGTGCACAGCCCATTTGCCAGGCTGAGGTGAAGAAAATTTGACCCTGTAGCATATAATAACCACAAGAAATTTAAGATTTGGAGTATTTGATGGACCATGACATTTCATGAAGCATATTATACAGCACTGCAAAGGTGCTACTGCACTGCAGAAAAATTAGGACAATAGCAATAAGTGGACCTGAAATTCAGTGTCCCTTAAGCACATGAAAAGACTTCAGAACCTGCCTGCCACACTTCACGTGTTTGACTGGCAAACTGGCTGGTAGCTGCAATTTTCCCACTGGATACACTGCTGCATTCAAACTCTGCAGCAGAAAAGCCATTTGGCTTCCATTTCTCCTTGTACATATTTTAGGCATTATAGCTGTGGCTTGGAGAAGGCTGGGGGGGAAAGCATCCTGTGTCACAACACATTTCTTTCCCAAGCTAATGTATCACCTTTCATCAATCACAACTCAAGACCTAGTCATCAAAAACTGACAAAATAGCCCCCAGAAAAAAATATGCTGGGAGTGGCTTTCCCATACTGCAAACTGCAAATTGTTACATTTCAGCCACAAATGCTCTTTGTCCATCCCAAAAGCTTTCAGTAGGACTGTCCTGACTTGGGGAAGTTAAATTATCAAAGAGAACAAAAAGAGATCAAGGTATCGTTAATGTCTAAGGCAAAAGAAAACTGCTGACGTGCAGCATGGCTAACTGCATCTCATTTTTCCGGTTCCCTGGTCATCCAGAGTGGCCGGATTTTGTGAACAGCTATGCCTCCTGGTGGGCCTCCCACGTCCTGGAGTGGCTGAAGTATGGGAAGCGTCTGCTCATTGTCCATTATGAGGACCTGAAGCAGAGCCTCATCCCCAAGCTGAAGGAGATGGTGGAGTTTCTGAATGTGACAGTGACAGAGGACCGGCTGCTCTGTGTGGAGAACAACAGGGACGGGAATTTCAAGCGGTCTGGTGCTAAGCAAAAGAATTTTGAGCCATTCACCCAGGAGATGAAAGATCTTATCAACAGATACATCCTGACAGTGGATGAAGCCCTAAGGGGAAGAAACTTCTCAGGGCTGCCCAGAGAGTATGTGCCAAGATGATAGGCTGGTATCATGCTGCTGTGGTTAAAAATGAAGCTATTTTTTCTTAAAAGAACAGAAAAAAACCAAAAAACCCACAAACAAACAAACAAGAAAAAAAGGAAGAAAAACAAAGACCAGACTTCTTTAGCAGCTATGACAAAGATCCTTGTGGAAGCTGTTGAGCAGTGCAACAGTTAGGCATGCCTGGGTTTTGTCAACCCCAAACACTCCCAAACTTGGCTCCAGGGGCATGGAAGAGACTTCAGAGGGGTGGCAGAGAAGGGAGTGCCACCTATCCTAGGGGCTTGGCACAGGTTTCTGCACCTCCATCTATCCACATGGAGAGCCACTGTGGGTCTGGGGGAACACCAAGGCCAAATGTCACTACGGTCCGTGCTCTTGGTTCTAGAAATGGCCACAGCGAGGCCGGGCTGATGTCAGCTGTGAACACCTGGAGAATCAGAGCAAAAGGAGTGAGCCCCAGTCCTTCCAGCCCCAACAGGGGTAGGATCGCACCTCCTACCTCATCCCTGAATCCCTGGAGGACCTCCAAGGCAGTCCAACCTGGAAACCCATGGCTACTAAGAGCTGCCCTCTGGAGCTCCCTTAAGCAGGCATGCAGGTTTGATTTTTAACTCCAGCAGTCGCCTGAGGTTTGTTTGACCCTGCAGGGGACCCATGTGCAGTAGGGAAAGAACAGCGGCACCCGGGGCTGGCAGGGCAGCTGGCCCCACGATCCTGGACCACTGGGCAGCTTGGAGGTGGTTAAACCCTGTGGCCTAAGGGGCTGCCTTGCTGCGAGACGCTTCTGTTCATGTGAAATAAAGGATTTCTTAAAAATTTGAGTGAAAATACTAATTTTAATAAAACAAGTTTATATAAAGGAAGCTGAACTTCCTCTGCCTGTATCATTGCATGCTTTAAAAACAATACAGGACATGGAGTACTCTTCAACCTGAGTCTCTCCCTGTTTACACCCCACATATGGTTCATATCTATGCCACTTGCCTGGTATGGGGCTTATTGTGGGGCTGTCACATCCTCATCCCCAATACTCAGTGCCTTCCATGACAATAAGGGTCTCAAGGGCCACAAAGGGGCGAGGGATTGCAATGGACTGAGCTGGTTCACAAGGAAAGCAGAAATTATTTTTTTTATGCATGAGGTACAGTTCATAAAAACCCAGCTCAGTTTGGGTGCTGTAAGCCCAGCTAAAGACAAGTGGTAAGACCCTGTGGTGCCCGCACAGAGTGACACAGCCCTCCCTGGGACACCACACAGCCCACACACAGGAACACAGCTCACACATACATGGACACCAAGAAAAAACCCTGAATAATATTGTGCCAGTACCAAACAGCACAGACAGTTCAGAAACATTCCCATAAAACAGATATGTAAGTATGCTACAAAACAAGACTATCACCACCTCTACTCTGACTTAGTAAAGAGCTGATTCTCTTGGAAATTATGCATTAAAGCTCTTCCAAGTTTCATTTGGGCAGCAGTTGCTGTTGATGGATGTGGGTCACAGTCCACAAAGTTTGAGCCCAGCCTATGGAAGGAGCACAAATACTTCAAAGAAAGAAATTGCTCTTAGCCTCACTGAATTACATGCCTGAGACGGAAACCCAGTATTTTGGTGCACCACAAAACATGAAGATTATGAGAATGGCATTTTATTACATTCCCTTTCCAGACCTGTATAGCATTACAGGATCATTTAAAAATATTTTGATCATTTCAGACTTGTAAATGGTGGGCAAGGACAGGCTGTAAACTCTCAAGAAGGCAATTTAATTATGCATATGTCCTGTAATGAAGACTCTAGATGGGTAAAACTAGAGCTAGCAAAAATTATGAATATGCATCAGCTCTGTAATGCCAAAAATCAGCTTCTTTGACAAAAAAAGAAATTGTAGTCAACCATTTCTTAATAACTGAGGTTCACAGGCTGCCTCTTTATTTTTATACATTTTGTATAAAATATGTATATGTGTTATATACATTATACATCTCTATGTGCAGACACCTGAACGTATCACTCACATATGTTCTACCAGGGTTCTTTTAGGATACCAGGAATAGTGAAGGACTTCACGAGTCATTGCACATCACCCTCACCAATAGCCTGGACAGAGGCATAGCTCACATTATCCTTCCCTGCCACATTTTGGTCAGAATTGTCTTTTAGTTGAAGCAGCTCTTCATCTTAACCATGAGATGTATTCACAGATATTGATCACAGCCTCTCTCAAGCTCTGTCTTGCAAGGGCAAATATTCTGTGGTGCTTTACCCAATTTCCCTGCAAGACAGAAGTTTTCCTCTCAACTATCTGTATACTTATTGCAATTAGCTTTCTCAGCTTTAATTAACCAGAATGTCTCAGTTTAACAAAAAAAAAAGCTATCATGCTGCAGAAAGCCATTTTGATTAGACTTGCCTTCTTATTTTGTATTCAAAATATTAGAAATGGAAGAAATATGCATGCAATTCCCTCGAACTTTCAGTTTTCCTCAGGAAGTCATGAGTCATAAGCAGACAATCAGGACAAAACAGAAATGCCGCATTTGAAAAAGAAGAGCTTAACACATGAGTTTGTTAAAGTGAACAACAACCACACTATACAAGGTGGAATCCAGATTCTCCATTGAACTGCAGCTAAAAAGTGGGTAAACCATATTAGAAGAGAGGACATAATAGGAGAGAAAATTATTTTTCTTCCTGGAAACCAACTTGCAAAATAAAGCCTTTAAAGCAATCCTAAAGAAGCATGAATGTCATCACCAGCAGTTTTGTCTTTCTGCACTGCTTAGGAATCTTCCATTAAACACATTTTTTTTAAAACCCATTACTCACTGCTAAGACCAAGCTATTATACTACTCCATGAAATAATTAAAGGATGGATTATCAGCATGAGACATTACATGACACCTCTCTGGAACCTAATGTGTCTTCCAATGGCCTGCAATAGAATGAGATGTTCAAATATAAAATGTTGAGCTACCTCTTTTCTCAGTTGTGACATTTATTCAATCAGAAAGCTCCAACTTCCTGACTGCATTACTTACACTTTACTTTTGACCTTGGGTGGCTGAGAGCAGTCTTTAAGGAAGCTATCCCTTTGAATCTCCTTCTTATATTAGCATTTAATTACTCTAAAAAATTTCCTGATGCACAATTATAATGGATTGTAAATCAGCTTTTCCCCTTTGAACCACAATGTTGCATTTTTTATGTTTCTGGGTACTCAGACCAGGAAACACATCCATCTCTCAGCTCTTTCTACACAGCATCAATTTATCTTCAGTTTCTGGTTCCCAGATCAGGAGCTTTTTCCACCACAGGAGTCCACTTACCATCCACACAACCTGGTCCTTGAGTCTGAAGGCCCCTCAGGTTGCATTATCGTGCTGTTTCTATTACAAACAGAGCGATTCATAGGTGTGTCCAAGAAATGGCTAAATTCTTATCAGGAAGGGTAGCATTTCTAGACATGGGGCATGATCACCAGTTATGGCTGCATGGTTTTGACCAAGCCACCTCAAAGAGCAGCAAAGAGGTGAAGGCTTCTCTTAATCACATCAATTAGTGTCAAGCAATCCTTCAAATGAGGAATAGGATTGAAGTGCATTATTGAATGTTCTGTGCAATAGTTAAGATGATGTGAAAGGCCCAAAGATTTTTAAATGAAATCAGCTCTAACAGAGGAAATGTGATCTTATCAATCCAGTCTCTCCCCACCTTCTTACTGTAGAGTTGTGTCCTGGCCCTGCTCTTGGAACCTGCCTGTCACACCCCTGTCTACAGGAGGGTGGTCTGCAGGTACCGCAAGCCTCCTGCCCACCCTGGAGACACCAGGTGGGGTTTTTATGCAGTTCAAGGCTCACCAAAGCCTTGGCTAGACCTCCTTCAGGTGCTGCCCCAGTGCAGGGAGCAGCATCCAACTGCCCACGTGGCTCTTGGTGCTGTTGCCTTTCAGCGTGCCCAGCGGAGAACTCCAAGGTGTGTGGGCAGGAGCAGCTATGGAACCACAAGCTCTTAAAAGTACTGAAAGCAAAAATAATTTCCTCCCATGAACCACAGTGGAGAGACCTTTCCAAGTCTTTTCTGCACCAGTGGGGTAGGTTGGAAGCAGAATGTATCATCTGGAACAGTTGCTACAGACACACAGTGACTGGATTATGAACACTTATCCCAAAGGCAAAACAGACAATCACAGCCTTTGGATTTTTAGATATGTCAGAAGCTTCATTAACCTATAATGCTTCTGAAATAAGGCACTTAGTATCACCCTAGCAAAATTATACAGCTCATTTCATAGGACAAAATTCAAGTCACAATGAATGAAAAACACAGAGAGGGAAGTGATTTAAAGGCAACACCTTGCTAATGACAAGAACATTTCTTTGATGAGTGCGGTTATAAAAGAGCAGTCTGCAGTACAACTGCATCCCTCATGAAGCATCAAATATGCTGGAAAATAAACCAAATCTTCCATGCTGACTTACCTTATTACAATGATGTTCTGAAGAATAGTCAAACACACACAAACACATGCATGTGTGATTGCATGGGCAGTTGGTCCCACATCCCCCACAAAGGGACCAGGAGGTCTGTCCCTGCCTGGAGCCCCCTGGAGCCTCTGTGCTGCCTTGAGGGGCACAGGGCTAGGACCCCACCCAGCCAGCAGGGAGGGCAGAGCTGGGACAGCACCCACCACCCTGGGGTCAGGGCACAGCTGCACCTGAGCCACTGTGCTTTCGTGGAGGATTTCTGTTAAAAGAATGTGCAGAACATTTGTTTTCTTAGAAACACTCTTTTTTTTTCACAGTCACTTATTTAAATGGATTCCACTGTGCCTGTTTTATGACTTTCTTTATTCTAGCAATGACTAAATTAAACTTTGAAGTTTAGTGAGAAACCCTAATGGCATTTTACTTCAATGCTATCGCCTAAATCCTGGGGAATTAAAGAAAGGGGGGAGCAAGAGAAAAGAAACCACTCTTCTCTTTTATTGTTTTCTACAGCTTGATCCTGAAATGACTGACTTTGAAAATAACCTTAGCGCCTAACTTAATGCATTATTCATATATACTAAAACATGTAAATACAGTTTTCAAAGGTTAAAATAAAACTCCTTTCCTGTACAGGTTACAATTATTTAATATTTTGACACAGCAAATTACATCATTAATATTAAATAGCACATGAAGGAAAAAAGTGACCTAAAACAAGCATGAACTTTTCTCATTAGTATGGAACATCTACACATTGCCTAGGAAACTGACAGACTGCAAGTATGCATAAGGTCTTCCAAAAAGGAGGGAAGAATTAAGCATTTTAATTTGGGATAAAACCGTAGCTGCCACTTTGCCATTGACTAAGAATGAGGTCTGTGAAAATGTGCATTTGCAAGGAATTTTCTGGCATGGTAACAGTCTTGGGGCATCCAATAATTGTATTATTCCAGTTTTCAGGGGTAATGATGACCATATAGTCACAAATTGAAGATAAATTAAGGTGTATCTGATTACTGCAGCAATACACAGGATGTACCTAGACTGTACCTGTACACACTGTGTAGGCTGATTTAAGCCTACGCCCTCACTACGGGAGAACTTATGTATAGCTATGAGCCACAAGATAGCCTAGAGATGCAAATCCTCTGTTCTTTGAGCACCGCCAGAAGTATAATTTCACCCAGCACAGTCATACTAAATTTCCTGACTGAAGGATAAAACAGGCCTGGGCTTTAAGCAAGTATTCACTTCTTGTAATGTTCATTCAGAAAGGGAGAGACAACAGTTTCTGCCAGTGACAACTTCTTCCCAGCTACAAACAGGATGTTCTGGTTTAGGACAAATTTGAGAGGAAACTTTTGCATCATAAAGTCACCCTAAAACACAGGATTAATCCTAATTACCAGGGACAGAAATCCCATTAGGCTATACGGTCTGGCTCTTTGGTAGCACAGGATTCTCCCCTGGGCTTTGAGGTTATTATCTATTGCTTTGTTTAGTCTGTCTTCCATTTTGTGTTAATGCCCATACCTAGTACCTGAGCACCTCTCTAGTTTTTTTCATTGCTAAGGAAGACCATACATTTCATGGACTCCTCAGCTCTCCATTCAGGTCACTCAGGGACACTGGGAGAGTGGTGCAGGACCAACTGTTAGATGAGCACCCTGGATCCTCTTTCTGCTATGTCAAAAACTGCCTATGGAAAAAGGCCATATTCCAAGTGTCCCGTATTAAGAAAATAAACTTGGAAAAAACAAAGTAACAAGAAAAATTGCACCTGCAAGAGCAGGTGCATTTAAAAAAACTTGGTTTAGTTCAGATTATCTCAGCTTTACAAACACAGTTTGTGCTTGTTTTTGAGTGACTGAAGGTAAACCAGCATCCTTCCTGGGCCTGTTTTGTTCCTCAGACTATTCACATTCATGCACCCACATCTTGTCTCTTCAGCTCTCTTATGTGGCAGTAATATGGGAGAGTAAAAAGGGTAAATAAATGGGAATTTCAAATTTCCTCTGGGACAGGAAACCAAGTCTTCTGCTCGCATCTATAGCAGTATCAAAATTAAGTTCTGAGCTTTTGAAAACACAGAGGTTTAATGCTTAATGCTTAATCTACCTCTACTTACTCTCCATGTAATGAGGCACAACAAAATTACTTTCAGCATGTTTTCTGCATTATTTCACCAAGGACTGTTAATGATGTTTAATTTGCTATTGCTGCAAATATATCGCTAATTATAATTAGATAAGAAAATGCAAATCATGCATTGACTGTCATTCTCCAGAGCAGTGTAAAGAAGACTCTTGTTTTACAGAACACCCCTTACTCAGGAGCAACTCACTTCTCTCAAGCCAGAAAAGCCAAAATCCTTCAATATAATCACCCACTGAAAGACATATGCTAAGTGTAAATATATCCAAGTTGAAAATTGCTAAAGCATTAGCATAGATGCAAAACAACTTTAATCAGAACCATACAGAGGGGAACTTCCACAACAACTTGTTTCCACAGCGTTTTACAAAAGCTCATACTGTTATTTGTAAATCACTTCCAAAAATAAAAGCAGGCCTGCATCCCCAGCATGAAGAAATAAAAGTTACATCCATTTCTGGTCAATCATGCCAATTTTATTTGTACTAGGAGCACAATAAAGCTATTTTTATAAAAAGAGCAGAATGAAAAATGAGAATGGCTTTTATTTAACTAATCTAAGAATTAATTAAAATAAAGATTTGCTGTCAGTTTTGAGCATCAACAAATGAAGACAACATTATTCTAATAATGGCTTATTACATTATTTCTCTGCTAGAACACAATATTGATTGGAAATCCTTGGGATGGAACAAATCGATTATTTTTGCAAATTTAAAAAATGTTTGCTTACAGATGCAAATGCTTGTTGTTTAATTTAAAGTAAGTCTATAGGCAAGATCCAGAAACTGGCGAAGTAGGCCCAGTGGACCCACAGGTCTAAGCATTTACACCTGAGATTAATTAACCCTGCTCAGTTTCTCACTGTGTTCAGGTGTGGCTCAGTCCAGCCTTTCCCAGAGCCCCCGTGTGAACCTGGGCTCCGCCAGCTGGTTCCGTGGATCATTCAGCCCCGGGAGTCAGATGTGCTGGGAAGCAGGGCTGGCCCATCCCCTTGGGTTTCCGCATCCCCCCGGCTCCAGCATCCCCCGTGATCCCTCCCGTCCACAGCATCCAGCCTGAAGCAGACCCAGCCCTTGCTGGGGTGTTGGAACCACCTCTAGTGTTCCATATTTAATGAGAGTCACCAACAGCCTGCTCCAAACAAACACCGAGCCGTAGCTCTACCCGTAGACCTCCTTCGGGAAACTCCTGCCAAATTGCCGGTGACCACAGGGGCGAGAAGAACCTTCGAAGCAGAAGTGCTCAGGCAGCGTTTGACTCGCAGCCCCAGCCCCACCTGGGCAGGACGCGGGAGAGCAGAGGAGGGAAATCCCATGCCGGTAACGTGTCATTGCTTCGACAGCACTTTGCTTCCCCTGCTAGGAAACGATCATCTCCATGATACTCCAGGGATCCCTGAACGGGCAGACAGCATTAGATCTTAATCAAAAATCTCTGCAGGCCAGAAAGTGGAGGGGTGGGTTTCTGTCTCTGGGAGTGAATCTCAGAAACCATGGTACAGTATCACCTACAGGGAAGCAAATAGCACAGCTCATCCTCTGAAATAAACCCCTACAGAATTTACCTGAGCTTTGCCAGGCAGCGACATGGTTCAGGTGTCAGTCATCCTGCTGTTCTAGAGCTGTCAAGAACCATTGTTTTAGCTGGTAAAAGTTAGCATCATTCTACTGACTTCAAAAAGACTTCTTTTGGTTTATCAGTTGCTAACAATCATCCCCTTCAGCCATTTCAAGGTAATAAAAATATTGTTTAAAAAACTTAATACAACTGATAAACTGTCCATGCAAGGAAACACTAAAAGCAATTTCAAGGTGTAAGTTGCAATTCTGAAGAGAGGCCTCTTGCTATTTGTACAGTAAAACAGAAAAGGGAATCATCAAGTGATTTGGTTTTCAGTACAGAAGGACAAATAGAAGGGATAGCGCTGCCCTGAAGTAGCACAGAATTCAGGTTTTCATGATAATGAGATTAGCAAGAGAATCTCATTGCTAATGAGACAGTGTCACAGTGCTTAGCTGCCTTTTCCCATCATCAGAAGCTGCACTGTTAGCCTCACACTGGAGCAGAGTTACCAAAATGTTGGCAAAAACAGGAATGAAGTTTAACATGGAAAAGCCTCAGATGTTAAAACTAAGGTCTATTAATATCCACAGGCTTCTACCTCTGTTGGGAGTAACAATATCAGAACTGCCAAAACAACTCCCAGACTTCAGGAAGAAGAATTTGTAACCGTTCTGAAGAAAGAAATACTGACAAACATCTGTTTGTGGGTCCAGAACAGTGAAAGGCAACCACTATATTAATAAAAAAAAATATTTTAAGGCAAAGAGCAAGAGAATTTATTTTACCCAAACCAAGGAAACACCTCTTAAATTCAGCCCTTTCGCAGNGGGGAAGCTTAATGCTGATAGATGTTTTATTTTAGTAACAGCTTCTGACTTCTTGCAAACTGATAAAAAGGAAGTTACCCAGGGGCCTATTTGTGCATTCTTCATTACCATTTCATATCACTTCCACTCACAGCTTACCTGCCTCAATGAGGAAAAACACATTTCTTCTTTGACTGAGAAGACTTTGAGCTGTTGCCAGCAATCTGTCCAAGATCTCCTGTGCCCTGTCAATATGCATGTACCAGAGGGATGCTCAGCAGGGTGAGGTGGCAGCAATCTTTCAAAAAGAGTCAGGAATGCCACTAGCACTGGAAAAGCCACACAGTGTCTGTCATTTTATTATTGAAAATATTTAGCTTTCCCCTTCTTCCATACAATTAAATTTGCCATGGTGAATTGGCATGCAAAATTGCTCTCTCCATATACATGGCTGTTAAATTACTCTATAATTAGTACTAATGTACTTAGAGCATTTACTATACTTGATGGTTCCATCAACATAACCTTATTGTGATCTATAGCAGTAAGGATGACAATTAAAATGGTATTACTCACTTTTAAAGAGCCACTGACAAGTTTTACTCACATTTGCAAGCATCCTTTCAGTCATGCTTAGCCACTTCCATTAACTCTATTAATAATTCTATACTGCTGGTTTCCCTGTAGAGAAAGAGAGAAACAGAAAAGCCTTCCCACCCTTTTGGGCAGGACTGGGAAGCAGAGGATCCAGAGCCATGATGGGGTACCTGCCTCCCACTAGGGGCTTTCAAATGACCAGGAAATCAGTGCTGGAAATCCCTTATATCATTCAGCAGGATTTGGGATCCTAAATTCTCAAGGCACTTCTGCAAATCCTGGTTTATTGCCCAAGAGGGCAGAATTTACATACTCCCAGGGACCCAAAAAAACAGATAAGTAATTCCTCTGCTGGAATTTCATCCAGTCACACAGGCTAATTCCTTGTGCACTGTCTCAGAACCAGGACCAGGATTTAGCCTTTGGTTAGAAAGAATATTTATACACCTGCTTTATGCAAGCTGAGTGCAGGACCCACCATAAATAGGTAACTTAACACTAAAATTACTTTTTAAATGAAGCCTTCATTTTTCATATGGAAAAGGAAATTCATTTGAATACTAATAGCCTACATCTTTCAGATTTGTATTCAGGTACAGGGGAGCAGGGTGAGGAGGAGGGGTAGAAGTGACCTCAATTCTGACAGTCACATAATTTTGTGGTTCAAAAGTTATTGGAACGTTTCAGAGCATGATGTCCAATGATTTGCATTCCAGAGACCTTCCCCAGATTGCTAAAGGATGCCATATCTCTGCTCTAATGCTTGTGCCCTTTTCTCAAATTAGTGATACTGTCAGGTTCTGATGAGATCATATCGGACACAGAGCAAAATTACAGTAACAGTCATGTGTGATCCAGCCCAACTCCTATTTCCATGGGAGTATAAAAGGAAAGAAAGTTCCATTAAACTGTATTTGAGAAGGTGATATTCACCCTGCAGCTATAGGATTATATCTGAGCACTACTTAGCACATTCTCGGAAAAAAGTAGAAAAAGAAAATTCAGAAACAGCACCAATGATCTACGCAATCATTTAATACAATCCCAGCTACAATTTAGTGCTGATTATAATTCTAGGTTTGTATATGCAAGTGAAGGAAACCAGATGAATTGTGGAGAACTGTTTCCACATGTATAATTAAAAGCTGCTATATAAATAATATAGCAGCTGAGGATCTGGCTTTGCTTGTGAGAAGCAGTGTTTGAACAGTGTGTTTTGCCTATAATTTGGCTATGGTCAGAACACATCCAAATAGCTTCTCACTTTCTTAAGGGAGATTTGATTAGTGACTGAGACAGGCATGCCCTGAGATCCATCTGTGAACTGGGTTGCAAACTTGAAATTGTCTTCAAACACCCAATGCACCAACAGACACACCACACGTGGCCACTAAAAATAGGATGAGTGGGACTGAATTATTTGTTCAGTTTCTGAGCTCACCACCAGCTGAGGAGCCTCCTGATGGGTGAATCTGCCTCAGGTCTGAAGCTTTCAGGGAGGAACTACAACTGCTGTTGTAGAAGAAGAAACAGTAATACCTCCAATTAAAAGTGTCAGTGGTCTCAAATGAGCACCCTAATATGGATTTAATAAGAATGCCTATGTTAATTATATATCCATTTATTGTTAGAAGTTCACTAAAGATTTAATAAGAGATTAGTCTAGATGTGTGCTAATTAGCTGAAAGCTATATGAAGTATGAAAGGTAAAACTCCCACCTACACCGGGTGGCGTGTGGTCAGTGCCGGATTTGGCTTCCACCCGCCCCTGGTACCATAATGACTGAGCTGATCCTGAGGTGACCTCGCTGCACACACACAAGTTCACTGAAAATGCACAATGACCTTTTCATCAATACTAGATACTTGCAAAGATATTTTTGTAAAATCAATGTAATGCTCTGCCTGCAATTCAATACCAATGGAATCAGACCAAGATTATGCACATACAGCTATGACTCACTGACTGCCTGGCTCAGCCACATTGTGTTTGAGCAGGAGAATATAAAGCAAAGAACTTCCCTTCAAAATACAGTGTAAATGTTAAATTCTAATGGGTGTTTTTTGGAGGACCATCTTTAACATTTGACATGCATGTGTTCATTTGCAATCAGGGGTATCAGACGCTGTTAGAAGTGAGCCAGACTTTGCTCAGAGTGCTGACAGCAAGACCAGGACCTGAAGGAATTCTGGGTGAGTCCTGAGGCTAGGACAACAAAACACTAACTTGATCATTAAAGGTCTAGACTATCTGTTGCAGAGCTCTCTAGGGCCAACAAGGCTTTTCCAGAGGGAATAAGCACCTACCCATTCTTTAGAGTAAAGGGGTTTTTTTCCAATGTCTGTTGTCATAAAGTACGGTGACTTTATTTAGACCTCATGAAAGTGAAATTTGGTCATGTTACTCTGAGCAAACAAGTATCAGAGAAGAGAGTTTTGACTTGAATATCAACAACATCCAATCCCCCCCAATAGTTGTAAAACAAAGAATCACTCAGAGTAAGATCAGGTCTTGCCAACATTAAAACAACATGCAGGGGGAAAATAGTGAGAAAGTAAGCAAGTGAGAAAGAAAACGTGATATAAATTAAGCCTAAGCACTCTACCAATCATCAGCTCTCTAAATCAAGAAATCCAACAGATTTTTCTGAGTGAGAATCAATCTTCCTGTCTTCACAGTAAGTATACTGTAATCCTTTTTCCAGCAGAGTACAGAAAATGTAACTGCCACGTTTAAGACCTGTTGAAAAATATTCTGCCAGACTGTTTGAATGCTGCTGTTCCAAATGTTTTTAAAGAGGTCAGAAGAGGTTTCATGGCATACTCTTCCTCTGTCCAAAATAGCTTTGGTGAAAAATAGTTCACATAGTTCGTGTGCCTGCCCCAACAGTACCTGTGTGCAGAACTTGAGGTCATGCTCCTGCCAGATGACAGCCCCTCACCTCCTGGGCGTGGCAGATGCTGCTGAAAACACAGGGAGGTCAGTGTGAGGGAAAGGAGACAAAAAAGCAAGGACAGTTAAAAAAGCAGGAAGCCAGTACTAAATCCCCCTTGGCCCCAGCACTGCCCCTGCTTTCCCTATCTATTGCAGGCTGCAAATCAAAGCTGAGCCCTCCGAGGATAGACTGGGGTAGGAACAGATTCTGACTATAGGCAACAGTAGTGGAAAACAACCCCTTAATTCTCAGTATAATACAGCAAATCAATGCTGCTGTCATTGGAATCTGTTCATGCTACAAGAAATTCAAGTGATTCTGCAAAAATAACCCTGAGGCAACATGTAAAGGGAGAGGGAAAAGCCATTGGATTAAGAAACTATTTAAATTCAGAAGCCACTGAAAAACCCATGAGCTCAGGTTGCACCAGAGTTTCTAGGGTTGTTTTTAAAGCACACTGATGAGTTGGCAGGAGATATTCTTCTCTTCTGCATTGCTTACAGCCAGGGGACTTCAGCAGATGCCTCTAAAGAGGCAACCTTGCAAGCATTTGCTGGCTTGCAGCAGGCACTGACGCTGTGGTGATGCTCCTGGGCTGGTGGTGGTGGTCATTGAGCTGTGAAGTTGGCAGAATTGCAGTGAATCTGGACTCCTTAGAATATTAGTTTTTGACAGTGTGTGCTAACAGTGGTGCCCTGGCTCAACCCCAGAGCTCTGCAGGCCCTGCGCTTCTGGCTAGAATGATCTCTCTCTGCCCTCATGACCATGGCATGCCAGCACTGGTCAGCACCAGGGGAGGCTGGCTTTTGGTGGAGGCAAAGTGACAGCCACGTGTTGTCCCTGTACCTACTAAAGATGTTAAGGTGTGTACTTCCCATGGGAACTTACAGGAATGTTGGAACTGCATGGTTTA
This sequence comes from Anthoscopus minutus, assembly GCA_013399455.1. Lineage (NCBI taxonomy): Eukaryota > Metazoa > Chordata > Aves > Passeriformes > Paridae > Anthoscopus > Anthoscopus minutus. Next base: position 109,306 of record VWYI01004135.1, on the reverse strand, counting down.
TCTATGATAACCCAGAGGGATGAGAAGGCTCCAAGCAGGGATGTGAAGAAGCAGCAGTGTGAGGAGCCCAAGGTCCAGTCAATGCTGAATGAACAGGCTGATGTTTTAGGAGCTGGACAGGAGGGAGGAGACAGTGAGATGCCAATGAGCCTCCTCACTTAACCTTCAGAGGTGGGAAGTGATCTGGTAAAACTTCAAGAGATGCATATTCCCACTGGCGAAAAAAGGGAGCAGAGGAGAGGCTGTTTCCTTCCCGTTTATCCTTTAGTCCCTCTAAAAACTTAAAATGAGACCTTAGTATAGTTTGGTTTTTAACTAGGATAATCTTTATTCCAGGGGAAAATCTGAGGTTTGAAGTTGCTTCTAAGTCTGTATGATAAAACATCTCTCAGCTCAACAGCAGAAGGAGACCTTGCAGGTATTTTTGTTCTACACTAATAAAGATGGCTATTCTTTTTCAAAATACGCATATATCTTCTTTCTTTGCTTGCTTCATGTATTTTCACTTTCTTATAAGCCAAAGTAATATATTTAATGCAAAAATACTGTGAGAATGCCCCCAAAGCTGCAGCGCACATGTGTCACTGTCTACTTTTTCCATGGGCTGCACCTGCTCCTCACCCCATCAATCAGGAACATGCCATTGTGAGGAACAGCCTGACATCCCTTCAGATGAACATTCAAGGAAGATGAGATCTGCGCTGATATTCAACATTCAGCAAGAACAATTACTTTTAAAAATTAATTACTGATGACATCTAACACAATTGCAGCATGCAGGCAGACACCGGCAATTAATTAATAGGCAGTTTTCAAAAAAGAGGCTATTGATTTGTTTTCCTCATAAACCTGGTATATTAGATTGAGGACAAGACAATTACATAAAGCAAGAGAAGGAAATTGGCTTTCATGAATGAGACAAATGGAAAGGAGTCTGAGTGTCTCTGGTTTTCACCTGAATCCCCATCTAGGGTCACATACCAGAAAGACACATTCAAAACAGCTCACTCATTCTTCTGAAAAATTCTCTTCAATAAATAAGCTATGCTGTCGCATCCCCTGCTCCACCTCCAGCGCAGAGCCACTTGCAGCAGAGCAGGATCTGGCTATGCTGTACAGCCCAGCAGCCCACTCCTTCACTGGCAAATGTCAGCTCTCAGCTCCAGGGCATCTTCTTGAGCAGTTCTGTTAAATTCAGTCCTGCTTCCCTGCAAGCTAACTTCCCTTCCAGACAGCCATAGCACATGGAACCTGAATGGCAAGGCCAAGGCAGCATGCTATCAATCACACTCTGTTTATTCCTGGAGCACAATTGTCTCTTTTTAATTATCTGTTCTCTCACACTTCCCTGTTTCTCTTTCTCTCCACACATGTTATTTACCCCACTCTTTCTCATGAGATGGAAGCTCACATTTGGGGCATTATTTAGGGGTTTGACATGCCCAATTTCAACGATTCAAGAGGGAAAACCAGCTGAAAGATTCTGTCCTCCCTTCCAGTCTGTGCAGGCCTGGGGGGCGGCAGGGCCCTCAGCAGGAGCAGGGGCATTGCCGCTGCCCTGGGCACCTTCTGCCTCTGCTCTGCCCATCTGCTCCTCTGGCCAGTCCCACGGCTGCCCATCCTCTGCCACAGCCCTCCCCTGCACTGAGCACTGAGGTCTCCCAGGGCAGAGAATGTAACTGAGCAGTGAATTTTAACTGGTTACACAGTGTCTAGTGACAACAACGCAAGCACAGAAATCCTGGTTTAAAACAAACAGGAAGATCTCACACGGGCAGTTTCCATGGATGCAGCTGCTGCTTGAGTGGGCTAAAAAACCAAAATAGTCTCTTGTCCAGAATTTCAGATTCCTTTCTCCCTTCAGTCGTGTGCATGTGGTTTGAAGCTGCTAATTCCCATTTCTGTTCTTGACACTCCTCCTCAGAGACTGGGAACATGCCACCCCCTAATTGACACGGTAGGCCAGGGAACAGGGACATGATCAGCTTGCCTGTTCAGCGTTCAGCATGCTGACAAACAACCCAATACTACATTGCCAAGGAACTAAAGCCTGCCTCAGAAAGCCAAGGTTTCATTAGCAAAAGCTACTTACTTGCTGCTTAGATCAGGAAGGCAAGGGCCCTGCCAGCCATGGTGGGTTTGGCTGGTGCTGCAGCCTCACTGGGTTCTGTGAATGTGAGAGGAACATTCTGACTCACAATGATACAACTTTTTGGCTTGAGTGCCTCAGGAACTCAATCCAGGAAAAATCACCTTCTTTAACTGTGCTCACCAGGGGGTCACCTTATAGCTCTCCTCCTCATCTTCCATCACACCTTCTCCTTTCAACACATTTTACCCTTTTTAAAAATTTTGTCCTTTATTTTATTCCTTCCAAGGAATTTGGAAAAAGCTTTAAGGCTTCTGAGCTACCCAAACTCTGACAAGTTTCACTCCAAATAAGCCTGCTGCTTGCAGAGGTGACAGGCTGTTTGGGCCAGAGGAAATCCTCCTCCCTGCTGCTGCTGACATCTGACAACCCTAACAGAGGTGTATTTCCAGGCATCACTGATCTTTTCCTGAGGGTCTCTGTGGCCTTCTTCCAGACAGGACACACTTTGCAGGGAGCAGAGGGGCAGCTCCAGCATGCTCAGTACAGGGTTAAATCAGTGCACAGGCGTTGCAGCTCTGTGAAGGAGTGACACAAAGCACATGGGACAGGTGGGGTACCCAGCAGGTCTGAGCCTGGGAGCCCAGGCAGAGTTCCCATTATTAGCCTGAGATGTCTCAGTCTTGGGAACCATTAGGAGGATGCACCCTGCTGTAGGAACAGCTTGACTGCATCAGCTACCTACTGTTGCAGAAACACCCTGCTGGTAAGCGTGGAGCCAGATCAGCCTAATTGGAGTATCTGAAAACTCTCAGGCTCAGTACAGCTGATCTCATTGTTTGCTTGGGAAGGTGTACCTTTCAAAGCCAGGAATGCACTGGACTTTAAAAGGTGTCCCTGCAACTAAGGCAACTCTCAGTATTGTTTTCTGAAGAAGAGGGATTTGGAGGTAGTAAGGAGAAAAGGACTGTCACATATGTGATTTCCAGTAAAAAGCCCTCACCTCCACTCAACATCACCCAGAGCACACTGCCCAGGACCACCACCAGCCAGGCTTGGGTATCTCCCAGGACAGAAGGCCCTCTCTACAGCCTATCCCAGGGTCTCACCACCCTCACAGCAAAGAAGCTTCTTCTGATGGTAAATGTAACGTTCAGCATTTCCATTTGTATCCATTCCAGTCGCAAAGCTGAAAGATAATGTTTGGAGCGCATGATGTGCTCAGATTGCAACACAGAGACAGCGGCTCTGATCATGGGACTTGCTGTAAAGGAGCTATCCAGTCACTGGGAGTGCTTGTTTTCACTTCACCTGTGGAGAGAACCACTCTCCATCTACCCCAAATAAGCCCTGCTTCAGAAAACATGCTGTGACTAAAGCCCGCGGAAAGAAGAAAACACCCTGCCTTTGATCGCACATGCAGGAGCCCTTTGTGTCTCCCAGGAGGGAGAATTTGCTCTGGAATGTAGAGCCCTGGAAGCTTTCATTCTGGTCTGGTATTCTCTGTGCATCTTCTCTGCCAAGCGAGGAGCAGGCAGTATCTCCAGTGCCTTCAGTGCTGTGCAGTCCTCTCCCTGCATCCCAGCTCACACCTCCACCGGGACCATGTGTCCACCCAACCCCACAGCCACAAGCAGTGGGAAGGTTATGGAGTGCTCAAGCATGGGACTGGTGATTATAATTATTATTCTGGTTTGTTCTTTTGGAGGTTCCCCTCTGCAGGCGGGACCCTTAGGCAGAGAAAGAGACATTGCCTTCCAAAACATGACTTCTATCTCTCGAAGACCCAGCTTCAACAACAAGAACGACAACAACAAATTGTGCAGCTTCAGGGCTGCATTTCTTTTGCAGCTTCTCCCTCCTGTTGCATTGCATTTTCCCTTTGCTATTTAGCACTTGAGAAACAAAACTGATTAGAGATGTCTCACTGGAGACTTTGGTTTCAGGAAGTGGAAAGAAGCAGCACTAAAAGCATACTGAATATTCATTCGACAATGAAATCCTAATTCTACTTAGCAGCTCCTCCGGGCAACACATTTCAAAGTGAGACTTGAACATCAAGGTGAATATTCATTATGTTGCAGTTGGCGTTTTTCCTCAGCAGATCTCATTTTTACATCTCATTTCTGCAAATTCTCATGTACAACTAACCCTACTGCCAAAGCTGAACAGAAAAATAACATCAAAGAGATTTTTATGTGCAGGGTGGGCAGCAAACACTAAAGATATGTAAAATGCAAATTCCACAGCAGTTTAGTAAATACCAACAACTACCAACTCATCAGAGTTGTCCAGGTCATCTTAATGTCTGCTTGAGCCTTTGTCACATTTTGTCCCCAAAGTCATCTGCATGTTGTCACCTCAAGGAAGAGGAAGATGGGGACAGGAGGAAGAGCGTTGTATCACTGTACAGCACTTACACAATGGCAGGACTGGGCTCTGTGCTGAGCTCTTCAAACACCTCTTTTCAAAAGAAGGGTTTCTTCACACTGTGCTCTTCATAAAACAGTGTCCCAGCTTGCTGCTATCAGATGTGTATTGCAGCATACCTGTGCAAAGAAAATAAGAGTCAGTTTTTACAGAGCAGCTGCCTCAGGGATTTCATTCAAAATTATTGTCTTTAGTTTTATTAAAATCAATATGAGATTTTATTACAGTATAAATTAAATGGGAGGCTATTTGCTCCTCAGATACCAACAACAATAGTATGAACATTGTTCAAGCAATGATATTCATCCACATTTCTTAGCTAATGTTATCCATGTACAAGTGTGGAGTTCTATTTCTTTTTCTCTCTTTTTTTTTCATCAGTTAAACACCAGGCACAGTCCATGAAATGTGACTGAGGCTTACAGATGATACTCAGATATTTCTAAAGGCTCAGGAAACTCAGAAAGGACTTGATTAAATTATTAAGACCTGCAGGAAATGCTCTACAGTCAGTGATTAAAGAGCTCCATTTGTTTAGTTTATTAGAAAGAAGGTGAAAGGTAGTTTGATTACAGGGTATTAACAGGTTGACAGGGAGAAAAGTACATGGGACTAAATGGCTTTTAACCTAACAGAGAAAACAGCCATCACGCTCAGCAACATGCACCAGGCTAGGGTGCTGCTGGGGTGCCCTACCCTGGTACATCAGCATCACTGCCAGAAACAAACCCTGCAGCAGACATACCTGTCCCCGTGTCAGACAGTGGATCTGGGAGCTGAAACAAAGAGATTTGGGTGCACCTGTTTGCAGGCAGCAGCTAGAGCTGGGAAGCTTCAAGCTCATGCATAGGTGGCAGTCTGGTAATAGCACTGTAAAACTGTTTTGAGATTGAAATTTCTAAAACTAGAGTGAGGAGATGGGAGATTCCATGGAAATGTCAGTGTTGGAGGAAAATCCTCAAATCCCATATTACAGTAGATGTTAAATACACTGTGATAATAGCCAATATCCTTTCAAAGTTAATCTAATAATCACTTCAATTGGACTTAGATGCTCGAAAGGTTAATGTACCAACAACTAATTTCACCAAGCTGCCATGCATCATCAGACAAATCATTTAAATAAATACATATGCACTCAGAAGAAGGTCAGCAGGGTCTGTAAATGCAGGTCATAATCTGACATGTTAACGGTTACTGTCACTTGGAAAGAAAAAAATTATGTCAGGCTGATTTGCATACGGAGAAACTGGACCTAAACACTCAAGATGGAGAATTCAAATGTAGATGGCAGCTAGTTACGTGGTGTTTAAAGCTCATCCCAACACATGATAGAAAACTAAAGTATTCCCAGTTTCCCCCTAGATTTTACTCTTTCTTTAATTAGGTCATTTGCATAAAAACCTAGATTTCTATATTCAAAGTTTAACAGTTTTAGCTGAGGTTTTGTGCAAGAGTTTTTTTTCCCTCTCTTCTGAAACTGCCTTTGCTTTGGGGACATAATAATTTCTCTCATACTAATTATGATGGATAACCAAAGGATTAGCTACTCCACTAGGAATATATACACCATGAGAGGTGATTACATAGCGTTCCCTTTTCCATGCAAAAGCCATTGGCACAAGCCAGTTACGCAGAAATAACACAGACTGAACACTGGCTCGTGCCCCTGAGTGCAGCATCAAGTAGAACTGGATGTGACTGTGCTGCATTTATGCCAACCAAGGCCAGCTCCTGCCCTCTCTTCTCAGCCCCCTAGTCTCTATAATGTCATTGCAGTTCTGTGCACTATCCAAAATTGGGCACTGCTGTTTCTTCCTTCTGCGCTCTTTTCACCCTTACAGAGCCATCAGCACAGATTCTGTTCTTTTCCTTATTTCTTATTTTTAATTCTTTGAATTGAAAAACCTGTTTTTAATGTAAAGAGATGAGCTCTCTGTTAGAAGCATGACAAATAAATCCTCCTGAATGAAAAATTCTACAGGTTATTAGAAGTGACACATCAAATGCAAACTGGATTACAGGAACAGTGAAGTAATTCTTTATTAGAGAGACACATTAAATTAGTATCTAACACTTTTTGAAGCCCTGATAGATAATGACCACAGGGGGAACCCCTTGGGCCCAAGGGATGTTCCATACCACAAAGTATGGAGCACTGAAAAGTGTCTGAGACATCTCACAACTAAAACTTTGCCATGCTATTGCCATACATCCTCTGACAGTTCAGCAACACAGGAGCAACCTTGCTAAGAAAGACACATACTTTTTTGTTTAGCTGAAAAGAAAAATAATAAGACATACAGTGTTACCAGTTATCAGAAGGAGGTACATGTACCTCTCCTGTACTTCTTTATAAGCTAAGAATAGAGGCCACTTTAATGTGCTGCCAGATACAGACATTTATGGTTGAACATGCTGAAACACCTCCTCAAGCCACAATCCAGCTGCTTACAGCAGTCTCCCATCTTTCCACACTCAAAGCCCCTCCTTCTTGTGATCCCCACTGAAACAAATATGTAATACTCCTGTATTCTTCACAGGGAATTTATGTAGCACATCATTATTAATGTATAAAAGAATAGGCATATGCTCAATTGTAAGCAGTGAAACAATTAAACATAGCAACAGATAAGCAGGGGACACAGTAAATTTTTCATCTGAATTTTTAAAGACCGTATTTCTTTTGAAAAAATGCATGTTAGTTTAAGCAGACACTCTATTACTAGACACAGGAGTTAGTGAATGAGATTATAAGCTTCAGGGTGCTAATGTGCATAAATAGGTCCTGGGCCTAGAGTAAAGGATAAAAGGCTTTTTTCCCCCAGGGTTACTATGTGACAAGAGAGTTACAGTTCATATTGTATTAACCCATTTTCTGTCACTGTCAGACACGTTCTCCAAGACAAGCTTTCTCAGCTACTGGTTTCAGGGGAAAGTATAAGAAAGTTTCTGGGAAAAAAAGGAAGGAAAAGCAGTTACTGAACAGGACCTGATGGGGTTAGGACCTTGTCTCTGACTGTAATAGCAGTGCCCCAGGTATGGGTGCTGGCAGAACTAATCAGGAGATTTACTAGATGTAAATAATAATTAACAAATGTATGTGAATGTGAATAGAATTCTGGCCTCATGCAGGTATTGTCTGACCCTTGGTCTAGCAACTTAATAGACCAGAGCAGTGTAAAACCCCTGCAGTGGTAGCACTAGAGAGCAGCAGCACAGACCCTTTAAACCCAATGGAGATTAAATATAGGACAACAAATTGCTTTTTAAAATGTAGGACAAATGACCAAAATAGAAGATGAAGCAAAATTAGTAGAGCAGAAAAGTCCAAAGGATGTAGTAATAATTCATTCTATTATCAAATGCCTGCTGACACACAGTTCAATTCAATAAAGGCACTGCTACCACTCTGTACTGCTGGGGAGGTAAGAGTGGGACAAAGAGACAGAGGTGTCATGGCTGTGCAGGGACTGCATTGCCCCAGCCCAGGGCAGAGGTCTGCCCGTGCCACCCTGCCACTGTCACAGCAGCCAGCCGTGACACACACCAAGCCCACGGCAGGCAACAAACAGAAAACAGGCCAGAACGTACTCAGAGAATTTTCCCTTCTATGGAGTGCCACAAATAACAAAAACTGTTCCAGCCCAAAATCTGCAAGCAAATGCCTGGCTCTTGATCACCGGCTCAGACAGCAGAGATACAAGTCTTAATTAACTCTTGATGCAGGGTGTTGTTTTAATAAGAAATAGCACAATGAAAGTGGAAAAATATATTCCACCTGCTGCATTTGACTTCCACAGGGCAAAATGGCTCATCTGGATTGTTATGAAGCCATCCATCACTAAGATTTTCAGTTACCTTCTCACATAGAAAAATGCATTTTAAGAGTTGATGCCGAGTCTGAAATAATCCTATTGGCTTCATACAACAACACATTCAAGAGGTTGAAGAATCTTTGTCTTAATTCAAGGTTCTACTTGATATTTATTTGTGTGACCTGCAATGCTTACCAGCCGTGGTCACTACCAGTCTGTGCCCCAGGGCACTTCAGATGACTGGAAATTCCACATCTCTGGAGAAATATGGATATCCGCCTCCCTAAAAAATATATAAAGCAAAACATCTACTAGCTTAACTTGACCTTATGCACAGAACTCTAATTTATCCTGTGGGTAGCAATAGATGTTAGTGGCATTTAATCCTGTTTTTATGCTCCTTTTGAGTGCTAAGAAGTCTTTACATCACTGAAAACCAGTACAGGCAGAATTTGTGTCTTGTGAGGTGATTCACAGAGAACTGCAATGACCATGTAAAACTGGAGAAGTCTATGCATTTCCATGGATCATCACAAGTGAAACTACTCAATCCTGGGTGAGGAACCTCTCCGAATTCTGAGGAACCATACCCATATCCCTTGGGTATTCCAAGCACAGGAGGGGTTCCAGTTTGCTATTACAGATAACCCGATTAAAAGAAGCATCCAGTTTCACAGAGAAGGGGAAATATATTTTTCATCAACTATCTAATCGTAATTGCTTATCAAAGCATAGAAACAAATCCAATAGCATTACTAATGCCATGAGAAATTATGGCAGATTTACTAGATTACAAAATTACAAATTAATTAATTACAAATTACTAGAACATGGTCATTCTCATCTTACAAGCTGTCAGCCAAAATCAACACTACCACTGATGCCACAGCATCACCAGGGGACACAGGAATCTGGCTTGCAACCTTCTGTGAACATGGGATAAAGAGCTTGTCCAGAAGCAAGTTGGAAAGGAAGGATTCCAGCCTCAGGGTGAGCTAAGGTCTTAGTATTGCAAATGGTCCTCTGAATTACCATGTCTCACTCAAATTTGTGCTGCTTGATCATTGCACAGAACTGCATGTTCCACTGCCACAGACTGCAGGAATAGCATCTTGCAGCCTCGTACTAAGCAAGGGCCAGGCCATTTCCCAAGCAGAATTTGTAGACTTGTGAAAGAAACATCCATTTTTCATTTCATTCCAAACTTGAATGAATGTCTTCAATTAATCAGTAAAAATTTGAAAATGCATTAAGTTCTTCCCAAAACATGACAAGAAGAATAAATGATATTTGCCAATAGGATATCTATCTTGTAGTCTTTAAATACAAACAACACACCATCTGTTCAGAGTGGAATTATATACTCCTCCTATCCGTGTCTCAATTTTCTTGTATATTCATTTATCTCTTTTTATTCTTTCTTCTTTTCTATTGCTCACTATTTGTGCTTGATGGAACTCTGATTAAGCCCAGTGGGACAAGCAGGCCCCAGCACAGGGCACTTGCCCTGTCACCGCAGCGCCAGGAGGTGCCTGTCCTCTGTGCCACAGTCTGCCTGGCTCGTGTGTTTACCTCTTTATTACCAGCACTGTATCACAGTTAATAACAAGTTGTGCTATGTGCTGATATGCCCCAGGGAAAGAAACATCTGACTTTCCAAATTAATAACTCTTAAAATTACTTGGAAGAAGTCCTCTCAACGAGATGATGTATAAGATTATTTGTCGTGCAGTACTTTCCAAAGAGCTTAGACTAGGATACAACATATGGATCTAAAGACTGAGCATTAATAGAAGATGAAGTCTGTTCCTGCATCTTGGTCTTGGCTGTGTCAGCAGCACTTCCCAAACCCAGACACCCACCCTGAACAAGTCAAATTGTCCCCAACAAGTTACGTCCTTTGTTCTTCTCAGGTTGTGTCCTCACTTCAGTAACCAATGATCAACATCACATAGCTGTGGTTCAAAGCTACATAATGCTCACAGAATTTCTCTTAATTTTAACATATGACCAGACAAAACCTTTGTCTCCATACTGAGCAGTATTTCAATTTTCCAGGTTTCTTAATCAGGGTCAAAAAATAAAAGCCTGATTTTCAAACTTATATTTACCCAACCAATGTTCACCCAAAAGATCAAACTTCAAAGCATCCTTGATACTGCTGGGATGCACCTTCTTCTTAGCTGGCTTTCACCAGTCTGCTCCTTGCTGCAGGGACCTTTCTGTTAGGCAGAAGCCAAATAATCACTGTGATCAGGAATAAACTATGGATTTAATTGTCTTCTACACAGATGTATTAAAATTGTTGTGAAACAGACAAATTTAATACTATGAAGATATACTCCATCATGTATTATTTACTCCACACCATTAGCTCATTAAATGAGGAATGCATAAAATAGTCAATACTCAGTAACTAAGTCAAATTAAAACAAAATTAAAATGAAAAATGAGCTTTAAGCAATTCCATTTAGTCTCCTTATTCACAGAACTCGCAGTGGTTGCAGGCTGCCTTGAGGTGCTCAAGCTTTCCCCACAGCATCCAGTGGCACAGAGGACAACCATTTGACTTCAGCCCCACACATTTGGAAATTGTCACCCTTCTTTACAGCACATGTGTATGTTGAGGGATTTAATTTAATAATGTAAAGGTGTACACATGCCAGAGGTCCTTTAGTGCTCCCTTCCCTCTGGAATCCACAATGCACAGAGTCTGTGGTCCAGCTAGTGAATGGGAAAGAAATATTCTCTTTCCTGCAAGCAGCAAGGAACGGAGCCCATATGTATCATTGCTTATGCATGTGCCCAGCAAAGCAACAAGGAAAGTGAAATTAATCTACAGAGGAAAAAGAATGAGTGGCTTTAGCCTGAAGAAGCCAGGTCAGTACCCAAAGAATGGCTAAAACATACCTTTTCCTTGTGGAGCTCAGGTGTTCTCTCCATTTCTACTCACATATTCCTGTGTGGCAGCAGACCTGGAGATCATCTGAAATTTTATGTCAGATTTTCAGTCTCTTCAGGCTCTTTTTAATGAAATTATGTTGAGGAAAAGAGAGCAATCTGGGATTACGATAATGCTGTGTTTTAAACAGAATTTAAAAAGGCTTCCAGGAGACAGCTATTTTGATAGCAGGGTTAGGGTACCAATGAAAAACAGGAGATAGAGTCTCCAACCAGTTTGTTAAGTTAGAAAACTGACATTACTTTGTTCAGTGCTGGGTACATGGGGGATTGCTCCACCTAACACGTATGTTATTGAACAAGTGGCTCCACTCTCCACACAGCAAGCAGCTTTCAATAAGCAAATGCTCAGTATAATGGATGAAAAACATCATAAATAAATAATAGCGCCGCAAACACTGAAAGATGATCCATCTTTAAGTAAATTGCACATGCTTTTTAGATTTTGTGACTTCATCTCCAGATCTCTTGGAAGTAGTGTATAAATATAAAATATTGGAACTATCACCCTTCATTTCAGCTATCAATTTTGCTCTTATGTGATATTCATGTTTTGCAAAAATGTCTGTTTAAAAGGAGTTCGCTGTGCTGTCTGTGAGCTAAAAACGAAGAGGAGGAAAGTGGGCCAGTGGTAAAGGTGTTTTACAAAATTAATAATTAAGAGTACGGTTTCCTGAGGAACAAGGAAAAAAGGTCATGTAAACTTGTGCCTTAAGCAGCCCTCAACTTCTCCAAACATCTGTGTTTTCAAAGCATGGCCTTAAACTGCGTTAATCCTCAATATCTGCATTGTGATCTTTACTTCTCTAAGCAGCTGGTGTTCAGAAATAACACCATATTTATTAAATACTTGCTTCCTATGTTTGGTTGGGGATTTTGTTTGCTCTCTGGTTAGCAAAATGGGTGCTGTGAGCTGACTCAGCCTAGCCAGCTTCTTCAAGCCCACAAAAAATGACAAATGTAGCCAGAGGAGTGCATCTCCCTCGGAAATGCCATGACTGATGATTAGCATTTCACTAACAGCACTGTCCTGGCATCTCTTTATGCCCTACACACATCAACGCTGCTCAGCTCCATAGTCTGCCATGGGTCAAATCACTAAGGGTCAGGAGATGAGCAGCTGGCACAAGGCACAGAGCAGTTTCTCTTAGGAGTAACACCAACTAAACACACCTTCACTTTTGACAAACCTTGCCTTCTGCTGTTCATTATGAATGCAAACACGAGCCATCTGCCCTCCTTGGGCAAGCCAAAGTTGCCCAAATGCACATATACTGATTGTGCTTCCTTCAGGACTGCATCGCTGCCCAGGATACAGCTGCTCTACCTACAGCAGAGCCAGCTCCGGGGTAAGCACCCACAAAGGTGCATTTTCCTATCTCACAAATAAATGTCAGGAGTACCTTGTGGTGAGTTTCCATCTGTTCTGGCTGCTTAGACTGTCTGGGAGGCAGACCTTAAACATGAGATGCCTCACAGCTGTATTCAGACTCAGTGGGATGTGGTTTGCTGTTTGGTCTGCCCCAGCCTGAATTCCTCTTGCTCTTTGCCCATCGTCTCCTCCAAAGGGATCATCTGCTGTGACAAATATTTTTATGGCTCCTTCAGTTCTGCAAATGCACACACATGGTCTGTAATAGACACTGAAGAGCTGTGATCACAGCAGTTTGCAAGCATGCCTACTTCTCTGGATGCAAATCAGCTATTTTGGATCACTGAACACTAATCGCTGTCAGTAGTGGAGAAAAGAAAGGAAAAACTTTCAAGAATGGGGACAAATATTTTGCTTGAACAAGAAATAACGTATACTAGATAAGACTCTGAAGTCCTGAGGTCAAACAGCAGTTTAGTAGATTTGAGTTCACCCCAGATTTCCATCTACACCTTTTCCTGGTGCTTGTATCTGCTGCGGCATTTTTCCAGCCACACCAAAGAAATGACATTTTCAAGTCATTCACACACCAGGATCAATACAGGCACAACTCTGCATTGACCTTTATGTTAATCTCTGGCATGTTCATGGGGCTGAGGTGTGTGAAATTGAGCAAAACAGTATATTAATCACATCTGATGCCATAGTTGGAATCCCCAGACATGTAAATGCACGCAGTGCATCTCTGTGAGCAATCATTTCCTACCACATTGCTTACTAAGTTGCAATCCTGCATAAAAACACCTGCATCAGATCCTCATGCTACAGTTATGCTAAATTGGTTTTCACTCTGTTTATCCTTTTAGTCTTATTTTTTTCTTTTGTTTGCAAATAGAATTATTACGGAAAACACCAAGAGACTGAAGCACCTGACTGCCAAATTTCTTGGCTCCAGATTGGTAATTATACAGAGAGGGTACAAAGGGGCTTGAAGCTCTGAATGCTCAGTAAATCCTTGAAAAATTTCTAATATTATTTCTGATTTCCCCTTCACATGCCTCATTATTCTCCTCTTATAAAGCATAAAAGAAGACAACCATGAACCATGAATTCTTGGAAGCATGATTATGTGGATTGCACAACACAGACGATATTATTCAACTCATGAATAAATCAGAACCCATCAATAACCCTGATGCAGAGTTCCCATGCAAAGGTGCTTTCCAAAGCCCTCTTTAAAACTTGGAACTCCAGCAGTGTATTTCATATCCTGGAGGTAACATGACCATTCAAACATCAGTGCTGCCACAGTCACACCTCGGGAGCCCAACACCACAGCCTCTACTGGCTTGAGCAGAGCCACAGACTGGGACTGCACAGTAACCCACCATCACTCCTGCCCAGCCAGCAGCATTCAACTGCTATGGGCAGCACTCAGCTGCTGTAAGCAGGGTTTGGCTCTGGTCCATGCTCAGCCCACCTCTGCCTGGGGGCAAAAGCCCCCAGAGATGGAGCCAGCAAGGTGAGGAAGAGCTGAGAATAAGTCACCCTTGTTTCCCCTGGGAGTGTTTCCAAGATTAATCTCTGCAGAGATAAGAGTCCTGAAATATTTATGTGAAGAATTTCATGCTTCAATGTAAATCCCATTGTAAACTCTACAGAAGCGAGGGTTCTTCCTTCTCTCTTTCTATCCTTGGCTGTTTCTTTCCACATATATAAAAATAAACTTATAATATCAATCTAGGCTGAATAAATTCAAAACTATTGAGCTGTAGAATTACAATTGCCCAGAGAAAAGAACAGAAGGAAGTGACTTTCCTTCCTACAGTGCAGGAGTGAATAATGGACTATAAACATGAGCTGAGCTCCTCACTCTCCTGCCTGACACAAATAACACATCAGCTGGAAGATGCCAGCGCCATTTGAGGCCAAGCATCACATATGTTAGAGCTGAGGGAACAGGAGATATGACCATCATTATGGGGAAAGAACAATGTGTCTTCACAGCACAGAAGTTCCAAACAGCATAAAGAAATCAAATGTAACTGGGAGAGGTACCTACATTAATTCACAGCATCGAGCAATTAACTTCCCACTGCAATGCCCCCTTCACAGACAAGATGTTTTTCAGCCAATACTGGTGAGGCCCCAGCAGGTCCCAGCACCTGAGGCTGATTAAAGGTTCACCAAGAGAGAGCTGGCATCACTCTACTGCTCCCTGGAAGTGATGGCAGGAGAGTTTGACCCTCCAACTCCATGCCTCCTCTAGTACCACAACAGTCTTTTATGGTCATGTTCAAGCTTAAAAGTACTTCAAACTTTCTTCATTTCAAGGATTTTTGCAATGAGCTGCACTGCTGTTGTCAAGCCCAAGGTCTGCATACCTGAGAATTACTTGTGCAGAGGGCAAATTCCAGTTGCTTTACCACACCAACCTGTCAGTGATCCAGAGCTGAAACTGCAAGGAAAAGGTCCCCTTAGCACCATCCCTGTTCCTGTTGGTGTTGTGGCATGTCTGCTGAGGAGAGGTCTCATTTTGATACACATGGAACTTCAGGTGAGAAAAGAAACCAGTAAACTACTCTCCCAGGCATATTACTTCCCATGGAGAGCAAGGGCTCAGGCATCCTAATGGATCAGTCAGTGTTTGGTTCTGGGCACACACTGTAAGCATCAAGCAGTGCCTGAAAAAGCTTTTTGCTCTCAATGAGCTGCAAAGGTAGTTATTAAATTATTGTGAGCTATAAATAAAGCAGAAATGTCTTTTCATAAAGGGTTTTTTTCCATCCACAGATGGGGAAAAATAAAAAGCCTTCACATAGGTGTCCTCAAAGAGCACAGTGCTGCCTTTTCCAACATTGCCAGTCTTTATCTGCACGTGGAGGTTGTTACCAGCCCCCCTGGCACAGTGACCGGTTCATTAGGCACATGCCTTGTGCTTGGCAGTGCTTCCTACAAGAGGCAAGGACAGGCAACACAGAGGGGTTTCAGTACCCCCCAGAGCTTCCTAGACATGAGCAGAGACCCAGCGGGACAGAGCAGCCCCAGGCCCAGGGAGGCAGAACGTCCCCACTCAGGACAATAAGCTCTGCCTCCCCCCCAGCTCCAGCCTTTAGGGACAGACAAAAAGCCACAGTGCCTTTCTTCAGAGCCCAAGGTCCTGCTGCACACAGACAATATGAATCAGAGTGAATGGGGCTGACAATACGGTCATAATATATGATTTCTTTTTCTCAGTGATTGTTGCATGCTAAATTTAAACATGACAAAGCACATTGTATTTCTGCTTCAACTTTATCACTTCATAAGAAAAATGCTTGAATACTTTCCAAATTACAGCCCAGTCTAGAAGAGCTTTTTAAGCTTCTAGCAGAAATGGTTATTTCAGGTTAATAGAAGTGTTGCGAGGTCAGTGCTGTGAGCTCAGAACATGACTCTGTTTGGAAGAGGAGAGCATGCCAAGGGCAACGAATGCAATGCACAGCAGCAATGCTCACGTGGCCTGTCAAAATACTTCTTGTATTTCTTTATTTATAGTTTATAAAAATTAGGAAATTATTCCCAGCATTTTAGGAACAGCTAACGCTACAGTAATGTGATAAGATATAAATAATCTATTGCAGAATTAATAGGCAATCTCTTAAAATGCATTTACAGCCTCATATAATGGAAAGGACCCTGAAGCGCCAGTTCAGTAATGTGCACCTGTTTAATTCTGAAGATACAGGTCTTTCCCAGCAAGCTTCCCTGGGAGACTGGCTTTGGGAAAGCAGAGTCAACATCTGTCTTTCCTGACTCCAGTAAAGGCCAGCCCCTGCCCGTACACACAGCATTGGCACCGTACACAACTGCTGCACTCCTCACACATAGGGTCTGAATTTCAGAGAGGGAAAATCTTGCAAAATGTATCCAAAGGTCAATAGAATAGGGAAAAAGGCTTCAGAGTCCAATGAAGTGCCGTATTTCCAAAAGGAAATGAGATGGTGGTGAATCAGTCTCTCCTGTAATATTCCTGCTTGTTTTAACACACTTGAGAGTACCACTGGGGAGAAAACCCAGGAACACAGCCATCAGCTGCCAGGTCATGGCACAGGCCACACAGATCATTCCCAGCCCATGGCCACACAGATAATTCCCAGCCCATGGCTGCTGAACTGCTCACTTCTAATGTTAGGCATGAGAAGCAGCCACCTGGGTGTGGAGCCCTAGCATAAAATTAAGGAGGAGTGCTTAATATTTAGTCTCATGTTACCTGGGTGTTGTGCAAGTCTTACAGCATTCTGGGGACTGTCTCAAATACCAGACAGCCAGAAAACAGAAGATGGATTCTGTCTGGATCTTTTGCATTAAGGAAAAACTAATGCTATGACTAGGCTGGATGGAAGTATCCCCACTACACAGCTTATATCTGACAGTTGTGGAAACAGTAGGATGGACAAGCCAAAAGAAGATCCAAAGAAGCCAAAAAGGTTAATTTGTGTAATTAAACAACTGATCAAGATGTCAGCTCAAAAGATGCATCCATGGTGTGACAGGGATGAAACAAGGCAAGTGCACTTTACAGAGAAAGACACAAAAACTAGACAATTTATTTTCTGTATCCATGGCCATTTGCATGGCTTCTGTTAGTAATCAGTGCAGAGCCAGAGCAAGATCTTTTCTGGATCAAAAATATTTTAAAGTTCTAGCCATGAGATCAACAGACAGAAATTACTGTAAAAACCTGTCTAGAGCCCAGCTGTTCCACTCTTATGAAAAGGAGACAAATAGCCATTTGCAGGGGACACCTCCAGAGCAAACAGATTCTCATCCACTGTCTCCTTGAACTGGGGAGAGACAAATTCTTAAAGAATATTTCCATGTGTGCCTTATTAATGAAAAACAACTGAATAGCAAGAAAAAAAATCAATTACTTGTAAAAAACTTCATAAATCTCTTGCACTATGTTGCTGTCTTCTTTATGGTAATGGTCAATACTGAATATTAATTGAAAATCAATGGTACCAATAATAATTCAACTAAATACAGACCATAGCTCTAAGTTTTCTTGTATCTCCTATGTGAGGCTCTATCCAATACAATCTTAAGCACTTCATTTTTTGGCTATAAGTAAAAATGCTATCATGTGCTGTCTGAAAACTGATCACACTCTGTTCATAAAAACCTGCTAGGAAATGTATCATTGTGATCATAGCTTTACACAGAAACTTCTGCATGGAGTGAAGGCAGTGGCATGCATCCATTCAAGATAATCAACTGGGCCTTCAGAACACACAAAGACAGATTGTTTTTCCCATTAATGGGTACAAAGGCTGCAGTTTAATTTATAGAAATTATACCCTTAGTACCTTCCCAGAAGCATGACTTTGAATGACAGGCATCTTGATTTTGTAAAACAACATCTGAAATAAAGTGGCACAAAAATGCTGTCTCCAGTGTGTCCATAGGACCACTTCACTGCCCATCAAGACTAATGTCCTGGAGCGGTGAAGAGGTTGCATTTATAATAATTTCGTTAGAATTAAAATTATGAATTCTGACAGCTGTAACTTCTTTGGGGTTATTACTGGAATGCAAAATTACATATTATCTCTTCATCCTTTGCCATTTGACTTGCATTTCCTTCAGCAAGACTAGGAAAACCTGAAGTTAATGTTAGCATTGGTGTACCTCTCCTGCAGATTCACGGCAAAAACATGACCCCATTTCAACTGATTGACAAATTCATACCCTTAATAAAGGAGCATTTAAATACAGTGTAATATCCAAGAAGTTCACAGAATGGTAAAACAAGAGTCAAGATATAAAACAATTACAATTAAAAAACCTGAAAATAGAAGCTGAGCTGTAAAAAGAATAAGGCTCTGCAGGGATCTGAATTTCCATTTCTCAGTGGAATTACGAACTACAGCTAATTCCAAGTCAGAAATTTTTTTTAACATAAAGATATTTCATACTTTATTTTATACTTTATGTATTATACTACAAACTGCAAGTAAACCTTTGTATGAAATACGAAGATGCATTACTTAACTCTCAAAAGGTGTTTTTTGACAATGTATTTTTCTTTGTCCCTGACTATTTCCTTTATATCAAGAAACACCTATTTTCACTGTTAATGAAATAGCAATTCCCAAAATAAAAATGTCCCATCAGAAAACTCTCCATAGCTGTAATCATCAGCCAGAAGGCCAGGCTGCCAAAAGGCAGCAGAAAATTTGGTAAATGAAATGCTTCAGCTGTCTTTCTGGAATACCTTATCTCAGCTATCTGTTCTGAGGTTACCTATCCAAACCTCGGACCACAGGTCCTGGGCTGCAGTTCTCCCTTGCTCTGAACACTTATGTGAAAAGAACAGCTCTAGAGAATGGGAATTTCAGGGCAGCAGAAACCACAAACATTCTTTCCTTGATGTTATTCTTAGCCTGAAATATTCATCCTTAAATTGCTTCTGTGTCTCCAATGGGGTTGTCTATCAAGCTGACAGACAAATCTTACTAGAAGACATACTTGATAAACGTGACAGGAGAAGTACTTGCAGTCTCATTACAAAAAGAAAAAAAAGTGGGGGTAAAATTAGGAAAAGAGCAAAAGAATGAGGCTGGAGAAAATGCAAATTGCTCAGCTGCTCTGGCTCCTTGTATAACTTCTGGGAAAAGGCAGTGAGGATTACCAAGAATGACAATTCCAACAACTGGGTTAATGTTTTCCAGCAGATACAAGATGTGTTGGCTACTGAGTTCAAAAGGGCCTTGACTTGCACAACCACACAGTGCAACCTCACTTCAGCATGGTGAGAAAATGATTGATTGATTGCCAAGGCTCTGGTGCTGAATTTTGTTATCTCCCTACAGTATTCACAGCAAGGTAAGCTGTGTAAATAAACAGCCCCGAGGTACATTAACTCCACTGAAAGGAAAACACATTATCCTGTCATAAAGCATTCATCCAACAATTCTTCAAAACCATAAGTGAGGCTGTAATTTGCTGTCACTGTAATCCAGACATTCATTTACTTTTCCAAAATTGTTCTTTCCACAGAGATCATTCCGCCGGCAAAGCAAAACTCAAAATCATGTCACTGACCTGTTAGGTTTAGTCTTAATTTTGAGGGTTTTTGATTTTACAGTGAGAGGAATTAAATACCTCAGAGCTCAGTTACCCAGAAAACTGTCTGCATCCAAAACATCCCCAGCAGGGCTAAGCTTCTCCTAAGGAAAAAAAAGGCAAAGGGAAGAGGGATGCTTCCATGAACAAAAATTTCAGGAGAAAAAAATGACTAAACACACAATTTTGATTTTTTTTAAACCACAGCTAATTAGAATGGATTTTAATAACTACTGAACCTTTAGGAAAAAAATTAAACCCTGAACAGTACTTCCTCTACCACACATGCAGTCAGCAATGCTTCCCTGTGGCAGACTTAATCAGAAATGGAAATTCATTTAGCTCCTAATTGATTGATCATTATGCCACAGCTCTTCAACAAAATGGAATTAAGAGAACTCATGTAATATTGTTATATAGTTTCCTTGTGGGGAGCAGAGTGAGACATCTCACAATTCACACTGGTTTTTATTACAATGTCACTTGTTATTTGCAATTTGACTACTTTTAAAATTGTTTATTGGCTTGGGGTTTAGTCATTGTATCATTGCTGTTCCGATGGTACTGTACTCAGAGCAAAGGGCCAGGAAGCCCTTGGGGACAGCTGGTCCCACTGACACACACTCCCTCCATGGGACTGGGGCAAACTGATGGAGCCAAGTCTCCACAACTTCCCTTGCAAAATTTTCCACAAGACTGTCAGATAAGGCAACCCCTCCTAAGAAATTTTTTTACATATTATTCAGGATTATATTTGTGTTAACCAAGAATTTGTAGATCAATGACTTAAAAAACCTTTAGGCTATAATTAATTCACATGAGAATCTACAAGGAAATTAAAACCACTTCTATTGCAAAATAACACTGTGTCCATCTGCAGCACCAAAAAAATCTTGTCTTGAAAGATTTAACTCTGATTATAAGGGACTGCAAAACCCCAAGATAGCCATATATTTAAGTTCAATGTGCATAGTCCCACTGAATAATTTAGTGAAATCAGGTGGAGTGCTACAGAGCCTTGGGATGGGCATGTCCCCATTGACATGCTGAGATTCTGCAGGTCTGGGGTCTGTCTCAAGCAGCCCTGCCAGACACAAGCAGCAGCTCTTGGCTGTAGCACACCTCAGATCACTACTTCCCCTATAAATCCTGCCATCTCACATCCCCCCTTGAATGCAGTATTTTAAAACATCTATTACAAGAGTTGCACAGCTGTTGCTCAGCATAAATCCAGACATTTCCCCCTTCATTTCACAGTAAATAAATTACACTCTATCTTCTCAAAGATTTTGAATTCTATTTCCATTTAAAAGTTCCTGTTGCTGGAGAAGTCCGACTCTGTTACAATGAGGACTATGTCTGAAACACTGCTATAAACACATATTTTGAAGCTGCAGCAAAATGAAAGAAAGAGCACCACTACTTATCTTACAAAATCATTGACTGCACTTGCATTATCTTCTGAAGACATGGTGCCTGAAAACATATCAATGCTCTGTTCCTGAGAGAAGCAGAAGAACTGAAAACCAGCCAGGTCAGGTGGTGAGTGAGTGTGTGAAATAAAAATACATATTCACAGTGACTGAAACTATGAGGCAAGCCAAATACCCCACTCCTTCACAAAACAAAACCAAAAAAGGCAAGGTGAAAACTGGAGCAAGTGTCTACAGAAAAGAATTTCTACTATTGCATTCACGCATCTGGTAAAAGCCACCTTCTGCCTAAACTGTATTCCTTTATGCTCTTCATTTATGCCAGAAAAAAAAAGTTAAAAGCCAAAGCACCCCTAGAAGTACCTGCTGATGCCCCATCTCTGCTGGAGCTCTATGTTTTGTTGGGAGCCATGTTGATACTAACGCAGAGAAATTACTATGAGCCTTTTCAGTATCTCTTCAAGTGACACAAAAACTTACCCTCAAAATTGACCCCAAATGATCCTCCCAAGAACTGGGAAGGATTCCTTGATTCTGAGCTGCCGTATCATCTGCCCACTCTTTGCAGAGATAATACTCAAAGACTTCTCTGTCTTTGAATTTTCAATAAAAGACAATGTTAAACAAAAGGACAGCAAATTAACATCTCCCCACTCTGGTGTGAGAGTCCACAGCAGAAAAATAAGTGAGAATGACACCAAATATGGAAAGAGGAACTTCTCACTTTTTCCAGAAAGCTACATGAGACACTCTAGGCACAGATGTTAATGCAGCTAAAAAAATACAATCAGAAAATCAAGTTGTAAAGAAAAGAAAAATGTTTCAGTTTCTTCATGTGCCAAGCACATGACCAAGGAGCTTCAAACGGACCTTGCAATGAAGTGCACTTTGCTTTCTCAGGCTTATCACTGAGGTCCACTACCAAGCCACAAGAGATTCAGCTTAAATAAAGGCATAAGACACTGGCTTTAAGAGTTAATTCTGATCCTCATTTATCAGTGTTCTGTTTTACATCACTGACCTTGAGCCAGTGCCTTTACACAACAGGTGGGTGCTTTTTCTACTTTTCCCAGAGTAAGCAGTCCTGCTGAAATAAGCCTTCTTTGTTTTGTTCTCCTCCAGTCTTCAACACAATTTCATGGAAAACATCCCTCCTTTCTGAAAATGAGGTAATTCTCCTGTCCATCCTCTTTCAGCTTCCCCAGTCACTAGCAGCTACTAAAACTGAAGCCCATACTCTTGTGAAAGCAAAAGTTGAATGCTCTGTAGCATTTAGAATTAACATGCCAATGAATTCTCTGAAATAATTGAATCTAACTTTACAATCAATGGCACTGTCTCAGAGATAGGCTATTACAAAAAAGGGATAATTAGAATTACTTCAGCAAACAAAATCTTCTGTTATTACTTAAGGTGAAAATTAACTGTCAATAATGTTTACCAGAAGCAAATTCAAGATTTACCTGATAATGACGTAATATGCATTCTCTCACTGCTCTAACAGATACTGAGCAGACATCTCAGGGTTGAAGTATCCAAGCCTGCCACTTTTGAGACAACACACAGCAAAAGCCTAACTTTTAGCTGAGATGAAGAACATGAGTCATCCTGATTTTGATTGTTCAGTCAGTACGAATCATATGGTTATAAATCTACAAACTTTGTCCTCACCTTACATCTTGAAAAAATACCAGCTTGCTGGAAATAGGATACCTGATGCACATGTGTTTGCTGGCCCAAGTCACAACATTGCTGACAGCACGGAAAAAATAATCTGCAGGTGAGAGCAGAAGAATTTGAGCAAGTCAAAACCATCTTCCATCTGAATGTTCTAAATCCTTGCCTGTCATGAGCTGCCTCACATCTGTCACAGGAGCTTTCTGAGAGCTACAGCATGAGGCAGCCAGGGGGCTTGCTCAGAACTTGCCCGAAACAGAGCACAGTGTCTTGTACAAAACCCTGGGGGTAAATAACCCTTCTGGGTCAGACCCTGGCATTGCACTCTGGATAACTGCATCACTAGGAAAGCATCAATAGCAGTTTTTACTTCATAACCATTCTCCTGGAAAACCTGGCAGCTAGCAGCTTGGGCAGGCTGAAGTAGCTCCATGGCTGGGCCCAGAGAGTGGCGGTGAATGGTGCCACATCCAACTTCATCATCCCCTGCAGATCAGCTGCCCCACAGTATCTCCTAATGCCCACCCTGCCTCTTCTCCCATGTTCAGCAAGCACAAGAGCTCCATGATGGGCTTGCAATGGTGAAGCACCTCACTCAAAGTATCCGACTGAAGAACAGCCCCTGCCTCTCACCCCACTCAGAAAACACAAAATAGCTCAATGTGCTATCAATCTCTAAACCTCACAGAAGAAACTTGCATATTAGACTTTGGCTTCAAGTTCCAGCAAGGTGTGAATTATTATCCCACAGTGACCATCCAAATCTCATAACAGCAATATGTGATGATAATACTTACATTGTAGATCCCTTTTCCAATAATAAAAAGAACATAACAATCAAGTTAGTAGATATAAGCCTGATGACTCTGATAAAATTTTCAATTTGTGAAACAAAATTGGTATGGGTGTGCCCATACATCCTGACTACTCCAAGTGCAGGATTTATTGCTCTGCCTTGTGTTTTTAACTCCTGCTATGGTTGGAGGAGGCATCTCTCACTTGGAAAATGCATTAATGTATCTTCTCTGCCTTTGAGCTTTCTGGAAAACAAGATGTAGCTGCAGGAGCTACTCCTTACTCAGTTTCACCTAATGACAGGCAGTCTTTCATAGATTATTCCAATGCTGGAAAAAGAAGAAGAATTTTAGTGAATGCAAGGGTACAAAACACAGATGGCTATTATTGGAAAGAGTTACTGATTCCCTTGGGCAAATTCAATGGCATTATTGAATAATTTCTTCAACAAAAAAAAAAAGCTTAACAAAAATTCCCTGCAAAATCAGTCTCAGAAGAAAGTGTCATGCTTTGTGTTCAAATGCAAATACAGACTTGCACCATCTGCAGGCTCTGCTGAGTTCAACAAGAGAGAGATATTAGTTCATACAAATGAGGATCAGATCCAAGGATCAGCCAAGTGGCCAGTGGAAAGCAACTGATAGAGGCGACCTTTATTTCTCAAAATTTTAAAAGTGTGAATGAATGACCACACTTGAAAACAATGGAAGTCCCATAATCTCACTGGGCTTCGCCAAGATGCTCATATCCATGTTGCTCCATACAACTTCTGAAGTACTGGTTCCATCCCAGAAACTGGGCTCTTAAACAAATTTTCCTGAGTTTGGAAACAGGTTAGTATTTTTTTGTCAGTTTTGTTTTCTTTTAATTTCATCAATACTAAATTCTTTGTCTGTAGGGAAATAAACAAATACTCTGAGTATTTGTTGTTTGTAATGTCTCTGAGTAAGACAGTGTGAGAAAGCTGTGGTCAATGAACTGATGTCCCTCCTCTTCCTTCCTGGTATATTACCAGAGCCTGGCCACTCTGGCTGTACTTGGAGACACTCTCTGATAGTGTTAAGTGTCATCTGCAAAATGGGTCAACTAGTTGCTTTAGGTAAACATTAATCAATAAAACTTTACCGAAATGTCAAAAAATATTTGTGTAAGTATGTATGAAATGTAACTTGTAGAGCCAGTAAATGGGGGCACAGTAAAAGTTCAGGCTCAGTTTCAGAGCCCAGTTTTCACTGAGGTATTTAAACAAGAGACGCTTTCAGTAGTATGCAATGCCTTCCTACTGTGTTAATTGACTTGAAAATTTGATGGTGTGACTTTGTACTTAGCTGGGCATTGTGCTTAGCTGGGTTCTGAAATTCCAATTTCTCTCTTACCCTTTGAAGTCTTGGGGAAGAAAATCACAAAAAGCTCTGTGATGATTAACATCCTCCTCCCTGGTTTAATGGACCTGTGTCACAATGTGCAGCTGGAGCAAAAACAACCCATGCAGTTACTGACACTGTGTCCTGATGCTGTCTGTGGCTGAAGTCATGTTAAGGAAGAGCAAAGTTTGTCTTCAGCTGGCATGTCTTTGTAAGCTGGAGATGCTGGTGCTCACATTTGTTTTTAGACAATATAAGCCACACCACCAGCTGCAGGCTATGGTGTACTTGGAGATGAGCCCTCCATGGGGGCATGGTGAAGTGCTGAGGTGGCTCCATCCTTTCTGTTCAGAATACTCTCTGGTGATTTGAGGGTGATGTCAGTGTAAGCAAAAAGTATCTGAATTTGTGTCGGATACTAATGTTCGTAGTCAATTTCAAAACTTTATCAAATCAGCTGTGGCTCAGTTTCTGTGCCTTCTTGCCCTTACCCAAGAGTAATCAGAGTTCCTTATTACTCCCAATATTACACAGAAAAATGGGGTTCTTCAGCCTACCAAAATACTGCTGAATCCTTACTTCCAAGGCACGTCATGCCATGTTCCTGTTCTCCCCTTTTCATGAGCAGGATCAGAGGGGTGGAAAAATTAATTAGCTTCCTTAACCATTCTAGAACAAAACCAAGCATAAAAAAAGAGACCAGAAGACATTGCCTCTTCACATATATACTTGGAAAACTAAAGAATGCGAGTGGAATTGCTGTTTCAGGTGTTCAGATGTGACATTTACACATACCCTTCTGCCATTTGAAGAGCAGTGGCACCATGTCTGGAGTTATCTCCACAGCACAACAGAGTCCCTGGTGGAAAGACAAAAACCTCTAGAAAACACTCTTATTGCTGTGCGACCAACACCCATGGGCTGCTGTCTTCCAATCCCTTTGCTCAGGAATTCTTTGATCAAAGCGAGGCTGTGTGCTCCAACAGCTGTGTTTACTAGAGCAACTGTGGCTTGACCTCTAAAACTAGTTCTTAGACGTTGTCAGCTGTGTTTATACAGATATGGGAAACTTCATGTGGCAAACCATTTGCCAAATACCCTGTGAATTAGCTATTTTCCCTGTGCTGAGATAATACTGGTGTTACCTAGTTTTAAACTTCAACACATCTGTATGACAGCACTGTAGATAAGTCCTCAGCTAAAGGTTCAACCTTGAAAGCAATTCTTTGGCAAGCACGTTTATGCTGAACACAAAGGACACCCTGCCTAGTATTTCTTTGCTTTTGAGGATCACAAATCAAAGCCACACTCTTGTTCAGCACTGCTATTTTGGGAACAGCCCTCTTCCTCCTCTGTGGAGGGAGCATCACAAGGAGGAAGAGGCAGGAGCCCCTAAATGCAATATGTTTGCAATGCTTAATACGGTAAGTGCGTCACAGACAGAAGCATACAGGAGATACAGAGAGTCTTGCCCATTATCCCCTCTGGATCATCTTAAGACGTGGATAATTGACACCCTAAACCCAAATGGTGCTGTGCTAGAACGGTAGCCAAAGCAGCACTGATAGCACAGGGCATCTCAACTATTATTGAACACTGAAGCACAGCACCAAGGCTTTTTCTGCTCCTCCTGCTGCCCACAGGCAGTCTGTAGGGAAACGGCAAGAGTAACAGGTTGGTAAAACACACAGGGTAAGAAACATGCCTGTGCAACATCCTGCAGGAAGGAATCTATGATCCTCTTGGATTATAGATGGAATGTGAATCAACTCATGATGTTGCTGCAAAATATCAACTGGAGAGAATGCAGAGGGGAATGATCTGAGGTCTCAAAATTGCTTAAAAACAGGTGAGACAATTTAGTGTAAGTAAGGTCAGACTAAGGAGATCAGGCACAGATGTAACGGAGGGGAAAAGCAGTGAACATTAACATCATAGGGCTCTTTTCAGAGGAATTTAGATATGCTCAATATCAAACTATCAGGATTATGATCACTCACCCTACTACTGAAAGCAAATGCATGTCTTAAATTACAGATAAACACTCATACAAGAAAATGACTTCTAGAAGCCAAAGTCAGAAGCATCATCTCAATAGAAGAAGCAAGCTTATTTCTTCTGTTCTCTATGAACAGACTTAAATTCAGAGCAATTCAAATCAGACCTCGGGATCTTAACTCCAGTTCAAGCCATGTCTATGCAAATGATTCCAACAAGAATGCTGCATTTTACACAAATGAAAAGAACAGAAGAATCCTGCTCACCTGCAGCAAAAGACAGTCTCATTATTCATTCCACATCAAGTACCTCTCAACAACTTACTGGAACAGGATGGTTAAAAATTTGAGCAAGCAGCTGTCAAGAAATTTATCATTCTGATAGCGTTTTAGGTACAAAAGTCAAGCATTAATAGACCTGCTACACTGTAAAAGAGCAGGAAGCCTCGGACCTTTCAGTTCAAAGGGAATAGCAACTCAAAGTCCTTTTGATCTGGTGATGACCTGCAAATCTGCACTTATCTGCTCATTCTGCTGACTCCCAAGTCAAGCAGAAAAACTTTATGACAAGTAACTTGGCAATGCAGATGGTTACACGATACACAACAGAAAAACCACACAGATATAGTAAGTTTATAGCTATTCTTTCCCAGTATGTTTCTTAGTATTTGTAACATTTTATCTTTTTCTTGGCGTTTCAATTAGACCAGATCCCAGAACCAGCGAAAACAAGGAAAATCTTTCTGCTGATCTCAGGCACTTTGGACTAGTTTCTTCTGAAGTTATTTGTGTTTCATTCTGCATTGCAGGTTAAACTTGTGTTAATCAAAGCACTGGTGACACTATCAGAATGACAATGTGACATTTCCATGTCATTCCAACAGTTTAAAAAAGACTCCATGAAGAAGTCGACATTTTCTCAGTCAAAATATAAAATAAAGGAGCAGGAATCTATCTTTCAATTACTGTCACCTTGATAGTGAAAAATGCTGTAAGCACTTCACTTAAAACATTACCCAGACCAGACGTATTTCAAAGGCAGTCTTCACTTCCAGCGTGGATTCTCCATTTCTGAAATGCAATTAATCTTTTGCAACTGTTTCTCACAAATGTGACAATACTGGGGATTAAGACTCATTTAAAGAGGAAAGGACTATCAAAATGCTGGGGAAGGGCAGGAGCACCAGGCACTCGCCTCACTACAAGGATGGGCTCTTGGCTATGGTCTGGTTGGGGCAATTTATGTCCCTCTGTCTGGCAAAGATAGATCAGAACTCAGGGTCCTACACTATATTGGTGAAGTTTCTGCCAGTGCTGTAGGGAAGGCTGCCAGCCAGGGGCAGAAGGCACAGGCATCAGCAGGGAAGAGTGGTCCCTACTTCCTGGGGAACAAGTTCTTCCCATTTTTGCCTGAAAACATGCTTCCAAACAAGTTCCCTAGGAAGCAGAAAATAATGTCCCAAACCCAGTTTAAAATTCAGCCTGAAGCAACCTCAGAAAAGTTCTGGTTGAGGAGAAATGCTGTAAGAAATAAATGATCCAAAGTCCCTGCTGCTCTTTCCTTCTCCTTTTAACTGAATGAGGCTACAAGTCCAGCTTGTCAAAAAAGTAGTAAATATTGCTCTAGAAAGCTCACCAGAGCTGAAACTTTACACAGCCTCAATTCTATTTCAGTTCAATTTGATATTGCAGATCATGATTCTTCTCTGCACAGGTGAATGTCCAGTGTTAAATTCAACCCTCTGTGTTACTGTACATCTGTCCCATTATCCATATACCCATGAAGTTACAGTTATGATATTCACAATCATGATATATGAGCCCCTGCCCTTCAGGGAAAGGACGGCTACTTTTAACACAGAGTTTTGGCTCAGAAAAAAAAAGAAAACAAATATTTATACCAAAGTGTGTGAAGATCCCTAAACTTCAGTTATTGTTTCCATTTCCCAAAGAAGCCACATACTTGCAGTGCTATGTGACAGCATAAAACCCTTAGATATATGCATAATAATTTATAAATTACCTCTAATATAGACAGAAGCCCTTGGACATAGATATGATACAAGGAAACTGTCATGAACTGCTACCCCAGATTAAGAAATATCTAGTTTTTTGCTTCCTCTCCTCACTCATTCCATATTTTTAATTTCCTATTCTTTCATCTCATGGTAGCAAGGCTGAATACTAACAAGACGTATGTATTTAACCGTGCTCACTTATTTCCATGCTAATTAATGCAAGTTACAATATATGCATTTTGTACAGGTTTGATAAATCCCTCTTAATTTGGTAATTTGAGCCCAAATCATCTCCCAGGGCAGAGATTCAGCTTTCGGCCATCTCTGCCTATGACATCAGTGCAGGGATTATTTTAATTGAAATGTAGGTGAGAACATCAATCAAAAGATAACAAACAGGCCAGATTATATATATATATATATATATATATATAATATAATCCAATTTATTAAGCTTTCAAGCCAGTAACCCGATTAATTTTAAAATGCATTTCAGTCAAGATGAAAAACTACTTTGTCTTGTGCTTTGTTTTTTCAGGAGCAGAATGAATAAGCCATAGAAGACAACAGAAAAACATTTTCTTCTTGTTTTTGTTTTTAATGACACAAATACAGTGATTACTCCTAAGTGATATCCATCAGAAGTCTCCTGGTAGTTTATATATTACTTTAACAATAGTTAAAGTACCTCAAATGCTTGGAAAGTGATGTTAGCAGACTGTTTTTCTGCTCTTATTTGCTTTCATTCTGACACATTAAACCATGAGACAGAGGGAATCTACTATGGTCCCACTGTGTTGTCCTTGGTGCCTTACCACTCACAGATGCCAGAGACTCTGAAAGTCTTCAAGGGAACAGTATATATTCAGGAAAAGGTATTGAAATTATTAGATATGGGACCACTGTGAAAATATATAAAATATAATTACCTTACATCAGGTATTTCACTGAGCTGAAGACTGTAATTATGATTTGGGTTTATGTTACCATTTAAAAAAATAGGAAAAAACCAGAGCAATGCAGCAAAAAAAGCTTTTCACTATAGAGTGTTAAGTGAAAGTTCTGAAAAACAGGACAGTGTATAATTAGATATAACATATATCCAAGCAGATATTTACCATCTTCAGGACAATAAGACAAACAAGAAGCAAAAACCTGCCCAAATACAACAAAAGTCACCATTAGTTCAGTGTACCATGGGTAATGTCATTCTGCATCACCAAAAATGGTTATTCAATTGTGATGTATTCCATTCTTCTGAGCATCTTTTTCCCAGATTTTCAGTTTGCTTTTATGTCAGGGAGAACAAAAATAGGAGAAGGAAGGAAAATGGGAACATTAAAAATTTGCCTCACTCAGCATAAAATATATTTCTTAGTAAAAACACCCAGGAATCAGGGGAGAAGAAAAAAAATCCTATTTTTATTCCAAAGCTATATCATAAAATAATAGTTAACGAACTGCCTGTATTCATAACCTCAGTTCCACTACAAATGCTGCATTCATGAAAAGAAATATAGGGTGGTAGGGCTGGATTTATCACTGGAATCTGCACACTGCCGTAAACAATGTCCTCTATTAGTGACAACAGCTGTTGGTTTAATAATCCTAGAAAAGATCATTAAATTCCTTCAAATTTCCCATAAACAGATGGAAGAAATGCAGAAGTGTTAAAACATATGGGAGAACATATTGGAATTCAGCAGCCTCCCGGAGCAGCGAGGAATCCCAACACTGCAGCCTCCAGGTTGACACAGGTCTCCCCACAGCACTGGAAGTGGCTTTGCTGTGAAAATGATGGAAATACTGGGAGATGATGAAACAGGCTGTCCAAGGGCAGGTGTTGCTCTGACAGTTCACCCTCATGGCCTTTGTATGCACAGATTTCCTTCCCACTCTATTTCCTTGGGAAGTTCTTTGCACCCAGAATTTCATGACATGCAAAATTTTAACACACAGAGGAACCCTTTCCTTCAAGAGCTGGAGCAAACCCATGGCTGTAAATCCTCTCTGCCCCTCCTAGAACAAGAAAAAATTCATTTCAGGAAATGAGAATTTCCCAACAGCTTGAAAGAGAAATCACAACAGGTCTCAGATTAAATATTTATTGTGAGGCTTTTTTGTCTTGTGCTGCAGAAAATCCCCCAGGCTAGGACCCCCAGGGCAGACTGCCCCTTCTAGAGGCATTGGCATTTAAAAAAAGATAAATTAAGTCCTTGTCCTGGGGTGACTTTATGATGCCTGTATCCGCAAATCGTGTGTTCTGTTTATGTTATATATTAAGTTGTGCACCTTTAAGACTGGTTTTGAGAGCGAAGAAGAGAAAGAAGAAGCGTGCAGTTTGTTTGCAGAAACAGCCTTCACTCCCCCACTGCTCTCTCCGGACTGTGTTGTCTGCAGCACGGACAGACAGCGGGACAGAGCTCTCCTTGCTTTTAGTTAGTTTTTAGCTAGCTGGGGCAGGGAAGTTCCCTGGACTGTGGTTTTTTTTTCCTTTTCCTTGGATCTGTTCAAACCTGCTCCGGACTAAAAACCCAGAACACCCCAGGAGCCCATGCCTGTGGCCCACCAGGGCCTGGGCCTCGGCACTCTCCGGCGCCTGAGAGATTGATAAGAGACTGAGCGAGCCGAGCTGCACCTCACGGCAAGGACTTTCCTGGATTTGCCATCTCTTTAAGCAGCGAGAGGTTTCATTGTTTAATATTATTCCATTTTTATGCTTGTGGATATTTTGCTTGTTAAATAAACAGCTTTTTCCATTTTCCTTCAAGGAAATTTTTTTTTTCCCAAACCAGTTGGGGGAGGGGCAGCTTGAATCTGTTTCTTTTTTTCCTGGAGAGACCCCATTTGGAGGTTTCCTCTCAAATTTGTCCTAAACCAGGACAGTCCTTCTT
Source organism: Anthoscopus minutus (assembly GCA_013399455.1). Lineage (NCBI taxonomy): Eukaryota > Metazoa > Chordata > Aves > Passeriformes > Paridae > Anthoscopus > Anthoscopus minutus. The sequence continues at coordinate 77,351 of VWYI01004135.1, read as the reverse complement.
CACCAACCAGACTGTGACCTATTGCATGTGGCCTGGCCAGGAAGACAGGAGCACTGCTTCACTGACCTCACTCGGTGAATGCCTGCATGCAGCTACACACAGACACCTTTACATTTTTTACTCTTTATACATTATCTGCTATGGATTTTGTGAACTTTTTATCTTCCCAGTGAATGCAATTCCCACCCAAACAAGCTGACAGGCAGTTCATAAGCCATCTGCAATATGCTGCACATTCCTTGTGTACACAAATAACTAAGTTTGCTCTTTCAAAGGACTATTTTTTCTTCAGTATAACTCAGTTACAATATTAAGACATAAATCTAGGTCTTGTCTCATTGTTTATTTATGGTAAATTTTCATAAACAAATGATTCCTGTCTTCTCTAAATTGATAGAACAAAAGGAACAAGTTTATCAAAGTCGTTACAAAGTATATATAACATAATCACGATTTTGTAAATCCAAGTCAGGTATGTAATTATCGCAAATAATATTTCCTCCATTACTCACTGGAGCAGAAATGCATTTCAGTGAAATTTTGGCTAATAATTGACTGTTCTGAAAATCCATCATTTCAACTCACAAGAACACATGTGAGTTGATATGTTTTATTTATACACACACACTTCTACTTGCCATCTCACCTGCTTGCCTACGACAGTGCATATCACCAAACCTGGAAATACAACAACTCTCTGCTCTGTCTCAAAGAAATGTTATAGATTGAAAAGGTTTACTCCCTACACCTTGTTTTGGCTTTTGTTTTGTTCAAAGTGGTGCCAAGGAACACTGTCCATGGTGAGAATTTCTGGTAACAGAACCAGAAATAATTGCTCTCTTTTTTGAGCCCAGTCAAAAGCCACTAATCCTGCTTTTTCCTCCTTGCCTCTTACATTCCTCTCAGCTCTTCAGACCCATTTTCCAACCCTAACTATTCTGTGACTTCCTTTTGTAATGATGACTTAATATTGGAAAACCAGTTTATCATTCAAATAAATTGCTTGCACATTCTTGCAGAACAGGCTTTCAATACACCAGTAACAGATACAGGTGAGTTACAGGGTGCTCTGGGAGGGAAAGATTCCTTTCACTCTTCAGCTGCTGTATTGAGGAAGCAGAACATTCTATTATTGGCTTCTAATAGCAGAACAGACCCTTTCCCTAGATAAACAGCTGATCTGTACTTGCTAACGCCAATCTGCTATGGTAATGCAGTGAATGATACAGACAAAGCTCTGTTTACTCTCAAAGCTATGAGTTTCAAATTCATTCCACGACTTTGTGTCCAAAACCCCACTCTGGAGCTACAACCACAAAACATTAGTCAGCCAGCCTCTTGCAGAGCTCCAGACGCCTTCTCACACAAATCGCCCTGCCCCCAATTTTTGCAAGGGGTTCGATTCCAAAGCAGCCTTCAGTGACAATCTTTAGAGCTAAAGGAAAATTAATCAGTCTATGTCCTTAAGTAATAAAATATTTCTTGTTTGTTTGTTTGTTTGCTTGTTTTGCCTAGACAGTGTTTTGAAGGTCAGAGTATTGTTTCTCAAGCTGCTGGTTACTTTACACTTCAATGGAAATAAAACTAGTCTGCAAGAACCTTCACAGCAGTATGCAAACTCCAATAAATAGGAATGAACTAGTATTCCTACTTAAAGGTAGATGGAAATTGGGAATGTTGGGAAACCTTGGTTCTGCCAAATCAACTGAAAAAAACTATAGAAGCCCACCAAGAACTGCTACTCAACACCCCATTTTTAGCAACATGCAGTTTGGGGATTTCAACTGTTATTGTCCTTCCAGGTAAGGGAGAGAGTGAGCATGACTCTGACTCACCCAAGCATGGTGCCAGAAATGTTTCACTGCCAGGGAGGGCAGCGCATTTCCCCAGCAGTCACATCCTGCCCCGGCAACAAGGCAGCTCTCAGCAACGCCACTCTCCCACCGGAGCAAGCTCTGACATGGAAAACACTGCCATTGCCATATTTCAGCATGGCATATTTCAAATATTCAATCAATTTTCAGATTTTCATTATCGTATGTGACTCACTATTGATTGCTCTTTTATTTTTAGCCAGCTGCAGCACAGTTGATCTGCCACTTCCCAAACCTCTGTCTCACAGCGACCACTTCTAAGCAGCATTTACAGGAGGTGAAGTGTCACAGGTATGCTAGTCAGGAGGGACGTCACAACACCTGTGACAAACTTTCTGTAGCAGCAATCAAAAAACATCGTAGAGCCAAAACATGGATCTAGGCATGTCTCTCTCCCATTTCACCCATATGACACCAATGTGTCACTAACTTGTAGGAGGATTCACATGTGGGGAAATGAGATTCAAATCTAGGAAGGTAAGGTCCCTTGCTACTGCTGTGCCACTAGACTCTCAAGACTCCTAGCAGTGGGCCAGCTGGGAAGCCAGAAGAAATTCTTTAAAAAATGTGAAATGGATGCACAAGATGCTTACTTGAAGGCACTCATTCAGAAATGGCCTTAAATTGTCATTTCTTATTCCTCCATAGCAGATGAAAACTAATTTATCTTTGAATGAAAACATTTGCAGGAGAGCTAATTTGTTTTAAAATATGGATAGTGACCTCACATTGAACTGGACCTGCTTCAGCTTTCCTGAGCACTGATGAAGAGATCAGCTGCAATGCAGGGATTGGAACTGCATCAGGAGCCCCTCCAACCCTGACTGCAGAGCCATGGGACAGGAGATGGACAGGAGCTGTCAAGGACTGCCTCCCCACAGAGTCAAGCTGAGCTGACATTCTCCAAGAGACAGAAACACCTCTGCCTCTTCTATTCAATGACCCAGAGATGCTTCACCTATGGGCTGACTCCTGTAGCTTTAGAGGGAAGTTGGTCCAAAGAGGGTCCTTGAGCCTGTGCTGAGGCTGAGCACAGAAGAGACTAGGTAAGCCTTGGTGTCTCTGTGAGTCATGGCTTTGCTTGTTGCTGACGCCAAATATCTAATCCCTGCTTCCTGTGGGGCCAGTTGAAAGGGCCCAAGTAAACAAAACCCAACAATTAAAAAACAAAACAAAACAAACCACAAACAACCAATACAAAAAACTTCCACATAAAACCAGTACTTTCCTTAACAGAATTAGCTAATAAAGAACATAAGGGCACTTGGAGTTTTACTGGCTTAGGCTTCAATCTTTATTAAAAAGTTTATCAATTATTGAATAATGTTTATATGAATTATTTAGCGAACCTTTTATTTAAACTGGCATTTGGTAGCAGAGAAACTGGAACAAACCATTCAATCCTCAGCTTTATAATCTAAATAGGTAGTCTTAGCAGAGATAAAAGTCACATTTCACAGGAAAAATCCATTTGCTGGACTCATTTCACCTTCCAAATTTGTTTCTACTCCTCAGGAACAGCATGAGATTAAACCAAAAAGCACCTTTGCTGCCTGGTGCTGTTGTGGGGCATGACACCCTCCCCAGCACTCCACAATCCTACCACAGCTTCCCCAGAAGAGAAGAGGCCAAGGGCCATTATGCACCCACCAGCACCTAGGGGAGGGACAGGGCCTGGCCCAAGCCCTGCTCTGCCAGAGCAGAGGCTTAAGGGGTGCTCCTCATCATTCAGCTAGAATGAACCTGCAAACCACAACTCTCTTCTCACTCAGAGCCAGGGGCAGCTCCCACAGCTGTGCCTTTCAGCTCCACGGCAAACATTCTGATGGCTGCACCTCGGATCTTGCAGTTGCTTGATCCTAGTGCTGCACACAGGACTCATCCACTCACACAAACAGGATGACTCACTTCCTGAAACTGGAAAACTGAGGATAAGCCTGTACAGGACTGGGACCAGAAATTCTGTCTTTCCAGTCAATATTTAAACTCCAGCAGTGGAGTTTCATGAGGGAACTTGCCCTCAAGCTCCCTTTGAAGGCTGCATGTGCATTTCCTAACTCATTGCTCTGCAACCAGGACAGGGCTCCTTCAGTGCACAGGCTGTGCTGCACCTGGGCTTTAGGAATGTCATCCTCAGGTGACACTGCAATGTGTGTGTGCATGCATGTGTATGTGTTAAGTCTTACCTTAATCAAAGCAATCAAACTGTTTTAATTACTTCAATGCTGTATATGCACAGTAATAGAACAAAACTGTTAAAGCTGAATCGTTAATCATTTGAGCTAGATCAATAAATAATTGTCTGTGCCATACCACTGTGCTCATGAACAGAACCTTCCAGACACAGACACACTGGAAATAAACACATGGACATGTGCAAGAAAGAAGGAAAATAGACATTCTTTACAAAAACTACTTTTTTTCCTAAGCGTATAATAGTGAGATTTGTGAAGTGCCACAGCTGTGAACTGATAATTTTTTCCTAAAACAATTAGAGGCTTTTGAAAATTTTTTTACTTTAGGAGCAGATTAATAATTACCATATCTGGTATTATTTCTGCAGTATAATTTTAAAACTGACCAGACATGCATAAGGGCACAGAAACATGAATAAAGTGATCATGACATGCCAAGGAGCAGTGATGTGGATCTTGACCTATGTAGGTGTTTTATGTAACAAATTTCCTGCAATAATCTAAAAGTTGTGAGAGAAGGGGCAACAAAAAGTAGGCATCCAGTCACTGCTACCAGTAAACTCCATTTTAATGCCCATGACATCTTGGAGAAATGCCTATTTAATTATCTCCTGATTAGGAGCCCTTCTACCCTCTCATGTCTCAGCTCCCTTCTTCCTCTCAGATAACTCTTGGAACTGGAGCTTTAAGGAGAAACAGCAAACACTGCAAAATTTTAAATAAAAATTGTAAGATGCATCAGCCCTGCTACTTGAATGTTTTCCTGTTCTCAAAAATGAACCCTATGTACTCCATCATAGTGCTCACCCTGAGACAGGATGTCACAACCAGGCCCAGCATCCCAGCTCTCATGGAACACCCTTGCAATTCCCTTTTCAGTGTCTCTAGAGACTTTTTCAAGGTTCTTTTTTCAAGAGGAGCTCTGCTCTAGTTTCAGCATGTTTCCAGGACTGAAATTTTTACACAAGATTAAGAAACCAAAGTAAACAAACAAACAACATAATCCCAACGCTCCTCTAATAAAATCTACATAAGATAATGCAATTTTTATAGTGCAAAAGCTTCTGTGCAAACAATATTTCCTTGAACTAATACAATACACCGAAGTGAAAGTTGTAATTTTACTATAATTGCATCAATAGAACAGTCACATTCTTCCATACAAAATTCTGAAGATGAAAATTTAAAGTACGGTTCACAAATACGGGAACAGAGAACGAAATAGCTTTTTTTTATAATTAAACAGTTTGCAGCTAAATTGCATTGTAATTGATTGGAAAATTGCTTTTTTAATGAGATTTAGTCACTAGGAAATGGCTTTTTTCTTCAATACACGCAATATGCATTGGGGTCATTTAAAGAGCAAATTGCCTTCCTGGGCTCTCCTGTAGATATTGAACTTTCTGTATGAAAAGTCACATCATCCAGCAAAAGTGCCCCAGCCCTGCAGTTCAGCTGTGCTGGACATCCAACACCTGCAGGGCAGATGCAGGTCTGCACTCAGGGCATGGCAGGTGCAGGGGGACACAGGGAGTGCAGGTAGGTACTCCTCACTGTCCCAGGAAATGAACTCACACCCTGCCAGTTCTGCTGTCTGCCTGGCTGATGCTGGGGTGGATTAGGAGCAGTGCTCCAGCAGAGACCCCAGCCTGAACAGTCTAAATAGACAATATAATGTGAGAGAAAGTACTGGAGTACCTTTTTAAAGATGTATTATTTCAGACCTAATGTACTATTATGCAAAATAATATTGTGTAAAAAGATAAAGTAGCTTTTCTTCAACACTAGAAAGGCCATTAAAATATTTGTTTTCAAACAGTCTGAAATAAATCTTGACCAGCTACTTTAAGAGCACTGAGTAAGCACATATTAAATGTAAATTATCATTTCACAACTATTAGTTAAAGGAATTTTCCAAATGCTACAGGAAAAGATATTTTGAAGAACCCTGGTTATTGCAAACATCCCATTATGTACAACAACATATGAATTATACAGTTAAGTCAGATTTTTAGTCTTTAGTTTCCAAGATTTCTATTGATGTGACTTGGACTGCAATATAAACAGCACTGATCGCAATAATTTGTTGCTGCCATAGCAACAGAGAAAATTAAAAGGGCAAACACTGAAGCTGAACTGGCATCACAGCTGTAGCTTATGATTGCCTGACAGTAAAATGCTGTGTGCAGGGTGGCAGTAGCACTTGGAGGTATCTGTGAAGCAGGTTTGCTTGCAGAGATCAAAGTCATTTAGGTCAGGTTCTGAGATCAAGAATGAGCATCAGCTCTCATTTTTCTACAGTTCATTTTCTCTCTTTTTTCTCTCTCTCATGTAGGTAGATTTAAAAAAGAAGAGTTCAGAGCAATCTTATGGAGATTTAAGCTATGTCTCCATTCTCCAGACTTCTAATTTGGAACTCAGATGTAACTATAGTTCACCACTTTGGTTCTGGATTTTAGAATGTGGCAGAGAACAGAGTCTCCACTATATATGCAGTTGCATTATACCAGTTTCTACAGCCTAGGGATGAATTTATTTCTGCTCTGCTGTCTCTGCAAGGCTTCCCATCCCTTGGAGATGTTTCTGCCCACCTTAGTATACTCATTCTCCCCTGCTGGTTGCTTGCACTTTTACTGCATTTCTTTCTAAATTTCAGGGACATGTGCTCATATACCATAGGAGAAGATGGTCTTGGTCATCTATCTAATAGTTCGTTTTGCAGGGTTTGCGTTACTATTTGCAGGGTTTTTTCTAAATAATCAAAAAAGTACTTGAGCTCAAGTTTCTGCAAAATTTTATCACAATGTGACTCAACTCAAGACAGCCAGAAAGCCACTCAGCAGCAACTGAAGAGATGTCAGTCATGAGGTACTGTTACAATCCACTCACACAAGTGGGAGTCACAATGGTTCATTTTCCTGATCTCAGAGTGCAAAAGGACACACTGCAAACAGGACTTTCAGTTTAATTATCGCANTGCATAATACTATATATTATATATATAAATATATATATATATATATATATATATATATATATATAGTACTCTGGAGTACTGAAAATCCACACCCATAGAAGACAACAGTAAGACAATGAGATCCCACATTGTCTTTTGCAACAGAATCACTGAGAAACAGGTGTGGGCAAATTCAAAAATAGGTCATTCAGCTTCTCCCCATCAGCTCACTGCAGGGTATATTGCCAGTTTAATTTCCTCATTTAGTTCCTTCTGCTTCCCATAACACTGCTTTCAAATTACAACAGTGTCTGGGAGTAGGATATGCCAGCTGGCTTTGCAATGTTTTGTGTATACACAAAAATCCTGCCTTCAAATGAGATTAACCTTTGAGCGAAATTAATATACACACACTACACAGCATAGTGAGGAGCAGTCACCAGCACATAGCACCTAGGAAATGGAGAAATATGAGGTGCCCTTCATTCTGGTGCCTCAGATATTGGTGTTAAAGTTGACACTATGACAAAGGATTGTTTAAGAAAATACTATGCGGAGAGGCATGTACATACGGGTTTACTAGGAAAGAAGGGTCATACAGAAATGCATTGCCTCCCACCACTGCCAAAGTATAAAAATATGTCTTAAGCTTCAGGGTAAAACACTGAAACCCCAGAGTATTTTAAACCTCAGCAATGCTTCAGGAGTATGATGCCATGTCCTCTGAGTACCTGTCCTGGTAAGGCTGAGCTTCCTTTCCTTGCACAGAAATATATTTTTAATCTGATAATAGTTTTCTGCTTGGTAAATACAGCCTACTTATTTTAAGAAACAGACAGTTAACAAAACAAATCCTCATTACCGAGCAGAACGACGGCACACTTATTTTCTGGGCTTCTCCAGTATCTTCCAGTTTTATCTCCCGGGGCAAATCCAGGCCGAGCTAGTCTATGATCCTTCCCTACTGCCTAGAGAAGAGCACTTTGGGTCTTTATTGCCATCTAGTGACCGAAGCGAGCGCACTGGCACACCGAACACACCTGGTAATTTGGAAACTGACAAGCGCTGCTTCCCTCTCACCGTTACCCGCATCCTTTACGGACCTTGGGCCTCAGGCTTGCAGACGTGTGGGAACTGCTGCTTTCATACAGTCACGCCGCTCTGCAAATGAACCGGCCCGTCACCCTCCCACTGGGACCTGGCAGTTTAGACAGAGACCACTCACAAAACCAAAAACTTTGGTTTGTCCCCAAGCAACACACTGAGCTTGGCAGCAGCGTCTCCGCGCTGGGCAGCACCTCCATCCCCAGAGAGACATTTGGGGTGGCATCAGATGGTAACAGCCATCTCCTCACTCTGGGAGAAGTACAGAGACAGATTTCTTACAGGTGTTTTGAAGATCCATCAGAGGTGTATTTTGTTTTGGAGGCTCTCTTAGTACTGAGAAAGACTCCTGGTAGCTGGTACACCTGCACACAAGCCACCAGAGCATGCAGGGGGGCTGCAGAGTGCTCCAGACCTGGCTCGCCGCTCTCTTTTTTCCAGATACTGTTGTCGTTACCTGACGTTACCCGACATTATGAATTACCCAGGGTGGCCACGCTGCTCCCGGCTCTCCTCCTGCTCGAGCCCGAGACGCGGCCCCGCGTGTGGCAGCCGGTGCCGGTGCCACCCACAGCCACATGGTGCCGCCGCAGCACCGAGCGCCAAACACCCTGCGGGCCCTCGCAGAGGGAGCACCTCTCTAAGGGCTGGAACACTAAAGCCCGGCCCTGTGATCTGAGGTCGTTTTGTGACTCTTTTCAGGCACAGTAACCTTGGTCCTGGTACTGCAGTACGAGGTGTGACCCCATGTGCTCTCACAATAACCTGTGACAGAGAAAAAAGATAGTGTGTAGGGCTCCTGGGGTTACAGAGTTGGTGTGTGCACCATCCCTTTACCTGCCTGTTCTTGCCCATTTGCTGTCCTGTGAGTGCCCATTCTCCCGGCATGTTTATCTTTCCTGCCATTGGACTCTACCAGTTTCCACTTGCATTTCAAGAGTTGTTCACCCTCAGTTATCCCTGGATGTTTCTGCCATCTCCTGAGATGAAGGTGACTGTGCTGGTCTGGGTTCAGTGGTTCACTGAAGTCATGGAAAGCAGGATTTATGTTTCCTAATTTCACTGGACCATGACCTGATAAACACCAAGTTCTCTGCTATAAGTGAGCACAAGAGGAATTGGTAGCACTCAACATGGAAAGGTACTCTGAATTCCTTATTTTGTTCTCTTCCTCAGAACAAGCATTTTAAAATAAGATGCTCTCCCTGCTGAAGCAGGTAGGAAAAGTACATTTCTAAAGCAAGCTTACACAGAAATATTTGAAATTACAACAGCTGTTGAGCCCCCATCAATTTTACAGGTTTCCGGCAAAACCTTTAAATGTTTCTCTTGATAAGGAATAAAAAAAATCTGAGTCACTCTTTGCTCTTAATCCAGAGTACCAAGTTTTCACTTTTATTTCCTGATAAAACTATCATACTTTCAGTGCCTTTTGCTAAAGCTGAGCTGAAGCTTCAATCTAAATATGTGCCTCCATTTCCAGACTTAATCACAAATGCTGTAGAGTCTTCTGAAAACAAAGACCAGTTATGAATGTTTTTAAAGTTTCAGGCTTACAGCCTTCCTACGTCATGACTCAGTTGAACAATATAAAAAAAGTCGGTAAGCAGTTCAAATAATCCCTGTTATTACCATGTACTCACTTCTATTTCAAGACCAGACTCCTGTAATTCAAAACTAGGCATACCTCCTATTCCTCATGTTGGTGCTTTTTCTCTTTTAATTCACCAGGAAAGGAAAGTTTTAGAGGGAGAAGTAATACATCATTTACTGAACAAACCAGAAAAAGTACAGATTGAGAACAATGGCTTTCAGTTTCCCTTAATTAAACTGGACCAAGAGGAAATTATTCTGCCATGAATTGAAAACCAGAGGAGGATACTATGGTGTCTGCTTCAGTAGGGAAAGCACTGCACTTTTCAGAGTAGATTGATTTGTGAGGCACAAGACATGTTAGTCCAAGTCGAGAGACTGAAAACAGACTGGCTCTGCAGCAATGCTTCCTTAGTGCAATCTCATGGGAACTCACTGTGTGTTGGAATCTGAAGAGCTTTGTGATACTCTTGAGTATTAGCTTTACAAGATGCAGTTCCTCTGCAAAATATCCCATTTTTCCCGTTAGCTCAGTCTAGAATCATCCTGAATGAGGAAATCTATTCAAAATTTCTGAAATTCTGCAGAATTTTGAAATTTTTTTCTGTGGCTTGATATTTGTTTCATCCTAGGATGTTGCGAAGTTGTCCAATGCAGACATTTGATCTAGAAAAATAAGTAAGGCACATATCAGAGGAAAATTTAACATTATATGCAACAAGCCATCATATTCAGCAGGGAGACAACTAGATATAATCCTACTATTTGCTTAGCAGGAACAACACAAGCCTTGCGCAAATGAAAACTGTTGCTGAAGCCTTTCCAGGATTTGAGCTTAAAATTCGTTACTTCAGTCATGGTTATTACTTTCTTCAAACTGAAGCAGACTATAAGCAATGGATCTTGTTTATGTAGATGAGAGCATAAATAGTCTACGGAATTACCAAATTCCACACTTTACAGAAAGAGCATACCTGTAGCAAACAGTTCAAGAAACTCTGGAATACACAGATGGGCACTGGGGTCCTGTGGAATATGGGGCTGTATTTGTTAAAGTGGTTAAGGCCCCTGTTAGAGCGCACCCGACGGTCACCAGCCGGCTGAGGAGGGACAGGCAGTTAGAAGCGAGGGGAGAGTCAGTTGAGTGACAGCTGGAAGTGAGATTGTGACTGGCTGGAGGAACGCGTGGTCGGCGGCTGAGCGGGAAGCTGAGTGGTTGATAGGACGCGTGGGCGGCAGCACAGCAGCTGAGCCAGCCAATGGGAGCCTTTCTCCTATTAAATTCTGTTAGGCCTCGGTTTGGCTTCAGTTATGTCCGGTGGAGATTAAAGGTATATTGCGATTTCTGCAGTAAAGGGATCTTCTTCACATGCGCAGGCAGGTCCGTGTCACTTTGTTCCCCATTGCTACAGGGTCCAGAGCATTTGGGAGATAAGTTGTGATTGTGTAAGTATGACCCGTTGCAGGTAGGAAGGCAAGTCCAGTGTGTCACTTCTCACCTCATGTTTCTGAAGGGTTGGAAGTGGTGTAGAATGTTGCGATACTCACAGGTCACCAGCATGTCATAGGACTGAATGTCTTTAAGAGCTTGAGATGATGTGGAACGTAGTCTCTTCTGGGAAAGGGAAAGCTACTCATCTTTCTTTTGTAGAGTTTGGCCAATGCCCTTGCTGCTTTTCAGGACACACCAGGTTTTGTGATACTCATGGCCCTTTCAGTCTTCTGTTCCATGAGAGATGGCCAGTTACTCTGAACAAAGAAATGCATATTTTATCACTTAATTGCAAACATATCAACAGAAAGAATCATCAGTCATGGCGGGAAATTGAGGCAACTGCTGGGTTTGGTATGGTCCATGCACTGACTCCTCTCTCTGACAGATACTGCAAAGTTGCCCACAGTGATACTCTGAAAAGAGAGAACATGTAGCCGGAGAGAAGGCTGTGAAAGAAATCTATGCACAGCAAAGTAGCAAGAGAGCAGGAACTTGGAAATGTGAAATGCATACAAAATATTTTTGTTTCCGACTCAATGGCTAACATACTCCTGCTATGTCATTCTTCCTCTGCTGCCTCTTACAGGAGACCCAGATAACACTAAGGAAAATCCTAGAAAGTCTTGAAATCCCCCCTTTGTAGAAGTGAAAATCTCTTACCAGTTTTTGCAGAGCTTGCTCTCGCCTGACATTTTTCTTTTATTCTGCTGGATATCCTTTCTTCTAAGAGCAGAGAGAAGAAAACCCCATGAAACTGAAAGGCTCTGTTGCAGTAACTCCACCCCAAGCAGCTGTTTAGCCAAAAAATTCTTTAAAGGAGAAACAGCAGCATTGCTAGACAAGTATTGAGGTTTGATTTTCAGTGTGAGTTCCACACACAGATTAATTTGCTAATCCTTAGAGAAACTCTGGGGTCTCAGTTTGCTTCTTTTCCCATGTAAGTTTGATTTACATTAGCAGGTTCAGCAGGTAGCAGGGTTTCTCTGCCCCCAGCACCTAGGCATGCTCAAGTCCAGGAGCAAAGGGAGCCTGTGGCACCCTGAGGAGGACCTTCAGGTCCCTTGAGGTCCCTCCAGGCTGCCGGGCCTCAGGGCTGGCTTGTGGTGAGCAGAAAGGCAGGGGCATGCTGCCATCCCCTTCGCCTCTTGCAGGATGGTCATGATAGTATTCAGTCCTGCAAACCCACCTTGGCCTCCTTGGGGCAATGCTGCTTCCCTTGGACAAAAGCCACCAGCTCATGGGAGGTGTTTTCCCTCCATCTTCTTCCAGGAGAAACCCAGCATCAGTCCTCAGCCTCTCATCCCTAGGTGCACATGGGCTGCTCAGCTGTGCCCAGCAGATGCCCAGGCCTCACTGGTTCCCCTTGGAGGACTTCGGGGTATTCAAATACATGCCAGGTGAAATCTCCAACCTGCATTAGCCACCATTGCCTTTCCTCCCTGGGGATACTCTGCTGTGACTGGGATGGACCAACAGCACAGAGGCCCTGGACCAGCACATCCTCCTTCTGGACCTCAGCAATACATTTTTAAATGGGAAACTTAAGAAGATACATTAATTAGAGAGAAAAATTAGCAGAACTTCATGTTTTAAATGCCAAGAAGTTTCAAGATTTTCTGAAGGAAGGTTGAGCATTTCTGTACCTGCTGCTACAAAAGATCCCTTATAGCTGTATGATGCAAGTGATGTCTGATCTGACCCAGTGTGGAACAATGGGATACAGGAGATGCAGAAAATATTAACTGACCTTGTTAATCTGTCAGGTAGGGGCACTAATATTAATTCTTTCACTTTGCAGGAGTATCAGAATAAATCATTCGCTAGTCTTTGCAAAATGTATCATGACGCCATAGACAACAACTGCCACAGATGTTTCTCAGAAATTGGTGTGTTTCATTTCCCATCTAAACAAGCCCCTTCTGTTCTTTATTTTTCTCTGGGAAAAATGAAAGGAGAAGAAAAAGGAAGTGCAGTAAGCCATTATTTAGATCTGGGAATAATGAATTTTTATCTGGATTTTGTAACACAAATTATGTAATGAAGCAGAGAAAAGGCTTTTGAACAAATATGTTAATGAGATGGCAGCTACAGGAGAGGTTACAGAGCTGCCAATTCCGAATCAAATTTCTAAGGTGATTTTCTTTTGGATCTTTCTTCTTTTGTAGTTGGTAGCCTGCACAGCATTTGAATAGGCTTTAGCACACAAACTATAGGGGAAACACCAATTCTAAGTAAGGAAAGACTGATCAGCAGCATACACTGACTGAGAAAACCCCACTGACTCAAAATACATAATGAGGGCTTTTATGTAGAAAGTTGTTGGGCACGGGGATTGTGCCGAAAGGACTGTTCATTCAAAGTCTTGACAGCTTTTCCTGGAAAAATATCAGATGCTCCACTGGGAACTTAGTTGAAAACTACTCCTGAAGCAGGACAGTGGACTGGCAGTAACTGGAAAGGACCGATTGGAGGGAAAATGGAGAGCAATGAAGGAGTGGTTTTCTCTGAATGCTGGTAATAACTCTTTGTATTTAAATTCTGTATAAACCTTCCAGAGCATAACATTGCCATACAAGACCTCTTCTAGGCATATTTTGAAGGCAAGAATCACATAGAGGTAAGTTCTGAGCTGGTTATTTTTTAAATGTGATTTTCAAAAGCCCGAGTAGAAAACATTCTTTTTCTGCAAAGTCCTAGAATATCTCAGGGTCAGTTGTTTTAATTTTTGTTTCTCAGTGTCAAGCATGATACAACTTAAAGTCCTTGTTTAATTTTATTTTGTTAAAATTTTGTGCCTCTGGCTGCTGCATGGAGCCTGCACCATGAAAGAACTTTAAAAAGAATGTGATGAGTTCTTGTTTCAAGAGACAGTAGCAGTTATCTAGGTCAAATAGTCTGCTTTAGAACAAGCAAACTGTACTTGTGTGCTTGGGCAGCATTTGAATTAGAGGCAGAAAATATGTCTATCTGTAATTAAATAAACTAGATGCTGCCATTGTAAAGCCACCTTTTTACGGACCTTTCCTATTCTCCAATTACTTTAGTAACTGGGATTATTGCCTTGTACAATATATCAGAAAAGCAGCTGCTCGGGAATGAACTAAACTATAAAAAAAATCTTTATTTTACAACTTTTTCCACCTGGACTAACCCTGGAATTCCTACTTTCTAAGTGGGATTGATTTTCAGTCCCTTTCTCTACCAAGTAATACAGGTCAGCCTTTTTTTTTACTAGTTTCAGCAGTGTGCCACTTCTGACTGCAACTCTTGGCCATGGTTCACATCATTGACTCTGGTAATCTGAAGTATAAAAGAGAAGACTGCAAGACTCTGCATGTGGTTTTACAATGCTATCAAGGTCATCTAGGCATTTTCTGTCTTGAAAAGTGTGGCTGTTCATGCCACAGCTGTTCCTTGCCCAGCTATAACTAGCCCAGTCTCTTGAGCAGCCTATAGTGCTCACCGAACACTTCATTGAACCTATTCCGCTCACTAACAGCAGAAAAATGTTCTGCTTTCTTTGTCAAGTTAAATCAAATTAACCCCAGAGCCACCAGCTGAGAAATGTCACAAAGGCTGGGGAAGGTTGGTGGCAGTGAGCCATAAGATGGGCTTTGCTCTGTTCCTCAAACCTTTGATTCTTGACATGCTTCAAAATACCTGTGTTTATTAGAGCGGCAGAACAGCAAATAAGAGAAGTGGTATCTTGCAACCAGGAAAAGGGATTTCAGGTACAAGAGACCTGATTCAGCTCCTGGTTCCACCTCATGTCACCACCCACGCCTAAGCCTCTTTGTAACACAAAAGTTTGAGTTCCTTTGAAAACTAATTTTAAACTCACTACCAAGAAGAACAAGAACTGCACATTATTTGACACTAGGGTATCAAAATTTAGCCCAAAGGATGCCACAGTCTTCTGCTTCTAAATTATGTCTGCAACCAAAAGCTAATTTTACCCACTGCTTCTAAAGCAGTATTTAAAGCCATTTCTCTCTACTATGTTCAGAGCTGTACTGACTGGAGGAAAGGATTCTTTTTTCTTGAAGGTGGGCAATTAGTGCTCAATTAACATAAGCTGAACTTCGGGCTGTGGGAGGTTTTTGTTTGAATGGTCTTTGGACCACCTAAAACTCTTCCTGGATGTTTTGTAAGTGCTTAGGCTCTCTGCAGCTCCCTTTTACCCAGCTGTCAGACCCATTCTATAAAGCAAGCAGCCAAAACTTTGTCTTCTTGGCACAGTGAAAAGGGGGCTCATCACCAAATGACATGAAGGCAAGTTTGCACTAATTCCACACAATAAGGGAATATTGATTCCCTTTTCTGTATTGACAAAAAAAGGACTGAGGCATGAATTAGCTAATTTAATTGCCCATGGAGTCCCATGTCTCATCCCCAGGTACAGCAAGCAAGTCTCCTTTCACAATATTAGTCCATCTAAAGGTGTCAACACATTTTTTTGTCCTTCTCTTTATCTTTTTTTACTCACTGCATCTTATTGGAACAAGAAGACAACAAATCATATTTGCACTGAACCATCAGAGCTAACCTTAGAACAACTCCTTTAGAGTTAACTATTTGCATTTTCTTATTTAAATGCTTCTAGTCCTTTTCCTTTTTTGACTAGGAACCATTTATTCATTGGAGATAGGCCACAGGAATGCAAGTTTTGGCTGATTCCCCACTTTCTGCTAGACTTTGCACTGGTGTGAAGTTTCCTCTGTGTTGGTAAGTTACCCAGAGGCACTGCTCGGAAAGGTTTGAAGATTTGGAAACTGTCCAGATCCGGTTGGCTACTGTTTTCTTAGTGGGCATTCACTGCTTTTATAAATGAAAAGTAACATTGGAGTGTCTTGTTTTGAACTTCTGTCACTCAAATTCCTCTGGTCAGCAGAGAACAAAGAGTGCAAGCTGTAGTCAGAGTTCCCTCATTACTTGCTGTGGAATCTGAAATTGTTTATTTCTGTGAGTAACTGCTTGGTAAGACTGTATTAAGAGACTGCAGGATCAAATTGTTGAGATATGATTTATGCTGACTTCAATTTCAGGTGGCTGTTGCCATCCCAGAAGCAAAACCTAAAATATCAACAATTTGTTTGTCCTCTGTCTAGTCCCTTTCTGCCCTCTCAGTCCTGCTGGCCACCATCCGTAGGACCATCCCTTTGGATTCTGAGACATCGCTGTAGACGAAGTCGCTGAATTCAACATTAACAGTAACCTTTCAAGTTAACCTTCCTGGGTTATTTTTAACCCAGATCCAGAGGCACAATGCCTCTCAAAATAATAGTAAAACACAGCCATGCATGCCTGCACAGACCTTTGTTTTGGGGAGACCCCCACAGTGGTTTTAACTGTCTATTTCCCTGAAGGAGCTCAGTCCTTCACCGCCACTGTGTGAATGAGCGAGGGACGATCCTTCCTTGCCATCACCAGCACCTCCCGAAAGTCCAGCTCTCGATGGAGCTGTGTCAGCACCTCAGTCCCCGCATGCGATGCGCACCGTGAGAGTCTGTGCTTGTTGGCACCTTTCTGCGGGCTCTGTGAGCAGGGAGAACGTTCTCACGACACTCTCCCGACGGGAGTGATAGCTGATACACAGCCGTTGAGCCGCTTTCCTTGGCACGGAGAGGCTGCAGAAGCCCCGTGCTGAGGTAGCCGTAAAGGGAGGGTGTACGGGACTGGCCCCACGCTGTGTCCCGGCGGCCCGGTAGGGAGGGCGGGTCAGAGCGGGGCCGGGGCGCTCAGGGAGGCTCGTTCGTTGCCGGTCCTCACCCGCGCCGCTGCCTGGGGCGGCCCCCGGAGGGGCGGGCGGGACATGTCGCCCCCGGCCGGGTCCCTCCCGTCCCTCCCGCCCGGTACTTAAAGCGGCGGCAGCGGGCACTGCTCCCGCTTGTGCCCTGACTGTGTCGCCCCACAGAACATGGCCCCGAAGTGCCTGCGGCCCCTGCTGAGGTACCGCTCCTTCGCCATCCTCTTCCTCACGCCGCTGCTGCTGCTGCCGCTGCCCATCGCTGTGTCCACGCGGGTAAGTGCCTGCGGGACCTCTGCGGGAACGGAGCCCTGCTCCGACCCTGCTGCCCCCCAGGTGATCCTCACTCCGCTCGCCTCCGGCCCTGGCCCTGCTCTCGGTGGCTCCCACGCACCCAGCCGACCGTGCCAGTTAGATACAATTCATTCTGGGCCAAGACAAGTCCATGTGTAGCTGGCCGGCGCGTTTGGAATTGTTCTGCATTATGTCGTAGCGACTGGAGTGGACTGAAAGGCGGGAGTGCATCCCAGAGCTCTCTGCTGAGGCTCTGGTACTCCTAGCATGTTGCTTGGTGACTTTCTCCATCCTGATGCGGTCAGCGTTGTGTTGTATGAATTGGTCAGGATTTCAAATGCCGTGTCCTCCAATTCATCCATCTTACTCCAGGGATGGCGATGGCACAACTCCTTTGTGTTCAGTGGAGTTACGCCAGCATAAAATTGGAATAACCCAGGAAAATTTGGGCTTTAATGCCTTGTAGCCTTCTTGACCAAGTGTGAAAGCTCAGTTCACAGTATGTTAGCTTGCTAGAGCTTTGGAGGCTATTCTAATGCTAAAAACAGCCTTTCTTCTGAGCAACTTTTATCACTCAGTCTGTTTTAAAGTACAGGAACATTTTACCTGTGTTTATAAACCAAATTGCCGATCCTTCTGGTTTACCTGTCTAAGTTATACCAGCCTGGCCCTTCAGTTGAATGGTGGTACTTTATATAATGAGGAATTCCTGACTTTTAAGCTCTGCTTTGGTCAAAACTAGGAAAGATAATTTCCAAAAAAATGAAGTATATCTTCAGTTTGCCATTATTTCTAGGCATATTGTGTCATTAGTCTAACCTAAGAAATTACAATATTTCTGTCAGTGACTCTTTTTCATCTCTCAGCCACAAGGCATGTCACTGTGTTTTGTGGCAACTGTACAGAAACACCAGAGAGACCATCTGTGACTATTCCCATAAATCGCAGATAGATATAGGTATAAGTACAAATATATATTTAGTTCCAAATCTTTGGTTGTTTGAATTGGCCATGGTTGTTTGAGTTAATTTATAAGTGTGGTTGTATTTTTGAACTTCACACAAATTATTTCCTCCCTACTCTCTAAAACCAGTGTTTTGAATTTTATTCACTTAGAGTTGTTTAGCAACAGATTAACCACAGTCAGTTCTAGCCCTACATTACGGCAGTACAGCATGAATTGTATCGTGAGCTGACCCTATATATATAAAGGAAAGAGACTTCAACAGGATCTGCCTCATATCTAGTCTCTGAAGAATTTTTCATTTCAAAACTTGTGCTGTAATTAATCTAGAAACTTGAGGGGGAAAAAATTCAAATTATTTACAAAAGGTGTTTTCTGGTTCTTAAACTTCTCAACAAAATTAAGAAAAACACCGCCCTACTTACTAATATCACCTGATGTCAATTTTTAAGTGTCACTGCCACACCATTTATTTTAGCAATAAAGTCACATTTATTGTATTAGAGTAAAATCCTATAAACTCATGCCCTGAGTTGCAGCAAATCCTGAACTACAGAACATTGACTTCAGCTTTCAAACACCTCACTGTTAGCTAATGAATGCTTGCTTCTCCTGACAATTTTTAGAGTACAAACCACAGAAGGCTAGGATATAGAAATGCCTGATCAACAGCTCAAAAAAGCAGGTTGCAACAACTCTAAACTAGGGAATCCCCTTAGCAGGCAGGGACAGTATGATTTGAGAAAGTAGTTTAATACTTGTAATGTGCTTAGACACAGAAAAAAAAATTCAAAAGAGTTAAGGTTTTTACTTTAGGAGTTACTTTACAAAGCAAAGAACTTTTAAATTATTCAGTAGAATAATTGCTGAGTTCAACTGTGTTACTGGACATACATCAAAGACTTGTGAATTTCAGGCAAGCTAATCATCTACAGTGGGAAATTTGGCCATCCATTTAAAAAAATTAACTCTATATTGTTGTTCTGGGCTCCTAGATATAAAATCTGCTGACCTCAACCACCAAGAGGTACTTGGCAAAATGCACTTACTTAGTGGTGGAAGATTTGTTTTTCTCACAGTATTTATTTTGTGTGGATGTATTAAAGCAGACACTATGGTCATCTTGGTCAAAAAGATATTTATATATAAACAGCTTCAAAACATGTTTTAAAGCATGAGTTTAAGTCCTCATTTGGCATAACTTAATAAGCTACAGACAGTGGAGTGTGTGAGCCACTTGTAAGAGCTACCAATGTGTTTATATTTAAAAACAGTTTCTTATGCTTAAATGTGTCTTCTATTATGTTGCAGGAAGCCAGATGTGCATATATTATCATCATCATGGCTGTGTACTGGTGCACTGAAGTGATCCCCCTGGCTGTCACTGCCCTCATCCCAGTGGTATTTTTCCCTCTGCTTGGAGTTCAGACTGCTAAAAAAGTAAGGGACTCATGCAGTCCAGGTTGGATACAGAGAAATCCAGTGCTCTGATCCCTTAATACTTGGCCAACAAATCTGTATTAGTGTTCAGGGTTCTTATATGGGAAGATGCTGAGCTACATACACATTTGCCCAAACTGTTACAAGTGGGGACTTGAGGTGGTAGGAGGGGAGAGTCTGTTTTGGGCATGGATCCTGCAGGAGAGCATCCCACTAGTGACAGCAGTTTGTGTGCTCCCAACCTATGAGAAAGTAGTGCTGACCATCTTCTGGGAGATGTCAAAATGCATGGGACAAACTTCTGGGAGGATAGACAGCATGGTGCCAGAAGGTATGCTGTGTCATCCCCAGATCTCATCCTGGGCTGTTCGTACTGCAGGCACAAGGCACAGGCTGTGTTCAGGTTCTGTAGCCCAGGTTCACTACTGCCCAACAAGCTGGTAAAGGCAGGTGTGGTTGCTGAAGGTGCTGAGAATGCTCTTCATTTCCAGCAACCTTCCATACTTTAGGCCCCCAACTGTGTTTTAGGAAACTGGTGTTGATTTGCACAATGATGCACAGAGAGCTCTGCACAGGCAAGTCAGCAGTTACACAGGAGATCAAGGGATCAGGAGATTGCAGGGAGCTCTCAGGGAGCAGCTGCCTCTTGTTCCAGTACTGGCTGGGGCCTGGTCCAGTCCATGGATTTGAGAGGATGATAGGCAAATTGTATTAGTGAAGCGAGTATTTTGGCCTGATGTACCTTCTCTGTCTTTTAGGTGTGCTTGCAGTACCTAAATAACACAAACATGCTCTTCCTTGGAGGGCTGATTGTCGCAATTTCTGTTGAGCAGTGGAATCTTCACAAAAGGATTGCACTGAGGGTCCTTCTGGTTCTTGGGGTGAAACCTGCACTGTAAGAGTATTACATTGTTTTTTCTTACCTCTTGTCAGTTTAGCAGAGGCCTGGGGATGCTATTTAACAGTCGGCAGAGAAAGGATCCTTCAAAAGTCAAAAGCCAATTTAGCTGTACTTGCACAGAGTTTCCAGAAATTAAGTCTAGCAACAGTGTTTATTTGTCCTTTATCCAAAACTAGCATCTGACTAAATTTTAGAGGCTTGGCATTGGGGATAAAATTATGACAGACTTAATCATGCACTGGAATTCCTTGAGTGAAGGTGAGAGAGCTGTCCTATAAGAGAGTCTGGCCCTGCTGTGTACTAGTGGTTGCTGCACACATCCCTGCCTGGGCTTTGCTCTCCAAATTACAGTGACTACAAAATCTAGCAGTATCTGTTCACTTTCTTCCTCTCCTCTGCATCTTTCTCTCTTTTCAGCCTCATGCTGGGATTTATGGTAGTCACTGCCTTCCTGTCCATGTGGATAAGCAATACAGCCACCACTGCCATGATGGTTCCCATTGTCCAGGCTGTTCTGAATCAAATGGACATCACAGAGTATGATGTGACCATGATGGAAAAAGCAACTGGGCAAACAAATACAGTGATTGAGCTGGAGGAAAAGAGCACATCAGAGTCTACTGCAGTGAACAGTAAGGGCCTGCTCACCAATGAGCTGATGCTATTGAACTTGCTACACTCAGCTTCCCAACCTAGGAGTGTGATGTACCCTTTCCAAGGAAAGAGGAGGGCAACCTGAACTGAAATCCCTTAAATACATGACATTTAGGTTTTACAAAATAGCTTTCAATTTTGATGGCTACCATTTTGTGTGCTAGTGCTAGATCCCAGACAGGTTGTTCTGTTCTTTCATTCAAGCTGTAGTCATCCTCCCACAGTTTCCCTAGGCTTAACCACCTGCTTAGGGAAGTGAAGAGTATATCCTGTGGGAAATAACCATCCAAACGCCCAGCATCCCAGTTTCTAAATCTTGTGATTATCTTGGGGATTCAGCTTCTAGGCTGTGTAGGACTATTTGAAAAAATTATGTAAACACAACCTATTTTGGTTCTAGGGTAATAAATACCTCTTTATTGACCAGTTTGTATGTGGAAGGTGGGGAGAAGAAAGAGGACTACTTTAAAAGCCACAAGGAAAAGAGGAACTGGTGTAATTTGACTCATAATAGACAAATTATGTAAGAAATGCCTGTTCTTGTGTGTGATCTTACCCTGATGCTTGATTCCTCACGGTCCTCTGCCAATGCTGTGGCTCCACAATAGTTTCACTTCATTTGAAATATGTGCACAAACTCAGACCCTCTCATTTCACTGCTCTGCTGTGCTGTTGCAGAGTTTTATATTATTAAACATGATTAAAGATCATATTCCAAGTGTAGTAAAGATAATAAGAGTGTGCAAAAAATACCCTTTGATATTGTTGAGTTGGTTGCAATTGCCATAAATTCTTTGTCTTACTCCATTAGTCCAGACTTCAAGATTAGAGTGTTAACCTCAGAGAACAATGGACACAGCAGTGAAGTTTTGTGGTTATTGTAAACTGACATAATGCCAAGCAAGGATTTGGGTTTCAGTGGTGGTTTTTTTCTGCCTATATTCATATCTGTTGAAGGTAGTTGGGTTCTCACTGTGGAATTGGAATGGTTCCAGTGACTACAATATTTGGCTCATGGTAAGCCTCTCTGTGAAACAAGACATTACTGATGAGGAGCTGTGGCACTAATGTGGGCAGCAGCATCCTTGGATCATGTAAACCCAAACTGTGAGCCTCTTTCTTCAGCTCCTCCTGAACATTAGTCTGAAGTATTTAGAGAGATATCTGTGGGCTTTTAAATTAAAATAAATGGCACATACAAACTGGAAGCCTACGCCTACAGACTCTGTCCTGAACTCTATCTTTCCAACTTTACCTCAGGCAAATTTCTTTCTGCCTAGTTATAAGCAATGAACAAGTCCCTGATGACCCCAGATCTTCTGAGGAAAAGAAAATGAAGAAGCGTATATGCAAGGGAATGACACTTTGTGTATGCTATGCTGCCAGCATTGGAGGAACTGCAACACTTACCGGAACAGGACCAAATGTGGTACTGAAAGGCCAGATGAATCAGTAAGTAATATTTGCTGCTTCTTTTAGTAACACTGTCAAACTGTTTGTTTGGCCTTATCTTAGATGACAGCTTTAATTGTGAACTTCAAGCAGTAAGTTGAGGAAGTTAGACTGAGAAATGTATATGAAGTGTTAGGCCTCACTTTTTTTTTTTTGCTTCAGCATCTATTAAAAGGAAGCTATGTGGTGGAATTAAGTTCTTCTGAGAAAATTGGAAATACTTGTTGGCAATCGACATGGCAAGTGGTTGATTATAAGATACTGGCTCTTCTGTGTTCTCTTTTTCAACTGAAATACAGCACATCAGAAGAGGAGCTCCAGTAAAGAGCACCAGAAGACTGTAGATTAACTCTACTCATAAGCACACTGAAGAGAGCTAGAAGGAGCTTGGCCCCTCCTGTAACACTGGTCCTCCATGTTGTGGCTGTGGAAACTGCAGTTGTGTTGTTCTCCAATTGCTAAACTAAGTTTGGGAACTGATCTACATGGAACCCAATCTGCTGTGGAAATTTTCCAACATTGTTTCCTTGTGTTGCAAGTACTCCTGCCTCAGCTGCTACATTATCTGTTGGTTTTAATGCCCAGCTGGAAGTTTGCTATTGATATTTTCCCTACAATAATTATTGGCAAACGCAGAGAATTGCAAAAATTGCTTTTCTTAAAACACTGTTTTCATTCTTTCAAGCCAACCGGCAACTTTTTCATCTGTTGAAGGCAGCAAAAGTACAGATATTAATTTCAGAAAAGACATTTCTTGTTCTCTTATTAGAATGAGTTGGGAGGAAGAAAAAATACCCTGTCTTGGGATAAATGAACAGGCGTGTTGGAAGTGAAAGGTATCTAGGAAGTATGCGAGATCTTTCAGCCACACTTGTCTGAGACCTAAAGTATCAACATAAGCTCCTATATGCATCAAAATAAAACACAGGGAAAACTGACAATCATTTAAGTTCTGCTCTGAAATCAGGCTGCCTTCCCCCATGACTTAAGTTAGGCTATGGATGTTACCCATGATTGCTTGTAATGGTTGTCCTAGATTTACATGCATAATTGTCACTAGCACATATTAAAGAAATTACTTTCTGTATGAATGTCAAAACATTTAGTAATCTAAAGTAATTTCTTTACAGGTTATACCCCAACAATAATGATATTGTGAATTTTGCTTCCTGGTTTGGATTGGCATTCCCAAACATGATCCTGATGTTGGTGCTAGCTTGGCTTTGGTTACAGTGCTGCTTCATGGGATTCAAGTGAGTATCTCCACAGTATCATGTAAGCCCCTCAGTAAGTTGATGCAGATCAGCTTACTGAGATATCTGGCTAAAACAAATGCACTGACAAGTTATTAATTTTGTAGCAGAGAGCAGGTTCATTTCACAGAAATTTTGAGGTCTGGAAACCTTTTGTGTTCATAGTAGGTACATTAAGGCAAAAGTGTTATACATTCTTAATCTGCAGACAGAATTGCCTTTTCATTTTTCAATCTCTCACCTGTGAATTTCAGCCTCAGGAGAGTTGGCATAGCTGGTTTGCAGTCATTGATTCAAACCTGACTTTCATTCCAGGTTACTCCAAATTGCCATCCTTTGATAGAAGATCCTATTCTTCTGTGAGAACTGGGGTGTGTCCTCACAAAATAACTTGGCACTGTTGTAATTTCTTTATTTATGGCCTCTGCTGTGGTCTGTCTGTCCCCAAAAGTTCAGAGTGATAAGGATGTTAAATCCCTCTAACACATTCATACTTACAGTATTTTTTTCTCCATTTTTCTCAAAGCTTAAAAAAAAACTGGAGCTATGGGAATGAGAGAACTGCCAAAGAAAAAGCTGCGTACGATGTGCTGAAGGCAGAAATGAAGAAGTTAGGCCCTGTCTCTTATGCTGAATTAAATGTCTTCCTCTTGTTTATATTGCTGGTGTTCTTGTGGTTTACCAGAAACCCAGGCTTTGTAAAAGGCTGGGCCGCCAGGCTCTTCCCAGGAGGAGACAAGTAAGTTTTTAGGGCTTTTTTCCATCTTTTACCCTCTTGGTTATTAATCAGATTCCCTTGCTCATACATTCCATTTTGAATGTGAGGTCATTAATTCCTACTTTACCTGACTTCACATGTTTTCTGGGCTTGATCCAATGGCTTGTATGTGACACTACCAATCATCTATGATTTGACAGTTTGTGCTGCAGTGAGAAGGCTGGAGACTGAGACATAGAGCAAGCTGAACCTCCTAAAAGAAGAGAAAATTCAGTAATGCTGGTCTCAGTCAAACTGATGTACACCTTGGCATTTTGTTTGTATGAGCTCCAATCAGTTGCAGTAACCTTTGAATATTTGATAATATCACCTTTAACCAATACCTTAGAACTCACTGGAAAATTGATTTTGTGCTTTGAATGGCTTCTTTGCATAGTTTTCATGCATGGCATGTTAGGAACATAAAACACATGTTGGGACTATCATTCAGGCCATTTCTTTAGATGTCTGTCTTTGAGATACAACTATTGAATCTTGGTTTCAGCACAGAGAAGGAATTTGCTCCATGAGGGATGAATTGTCATCTGGGATTCTGGTTATTAATGTGTATTGTAGCTTGTTTCTTTTATTACTGTGTTTATATTATGGCATATCTGAGAGACCTCAGACATGAGCTAATGACACATTTTGCTCAAGCACCAAATGGGATGGCAAGATCAGTGACTAGAATGCTGGAAG
This sequence comes from Anthoscopus minutus, assembly GCA_013399455.1. Taxonomy (NCBI): domain Eukaryota; kingdom Metazoa; phylum Chordata; class Aves; order Passeriformes; family Paridae; genus Anthoscopus; species Anthoscopus minutus. The sequence goes on along the minus strand of VWYI01004135.1, from coordinate 51,974 downwards.
GCAGCCCTTTCCTAGAAGAAAGGTGTCCGTTTTCTAACCTGTATTCTCTTTTCTTCATCAGGTATATCACTGATTCTGTTCCTGCTATGTTTGTTGCCCTGTTACTATTTGTCCTTCCTGCTCATAAGCCTGAATTCATAGCCTGGAAACGAAGCATGTCTGACCCTGAACAGACTGAAGAAGGTATTTAAAAGAGGGATTGTACTACTGTGAAACAGCTAACCCACTCAGCTAACAAGGCAAAAGCATGCACTGGATTTGCGTGCAGTTCTTTAGAGCAGCCAACCTACCTCCCTTGTTGGGCAGGGCTGGAGCACAGTCCATGCTCATGTGTGTTGCCCTCACCCTGTGTAGATTTCTCAGTACTGTGCGTCTGCCCACCAGTATCTTATAGAACAGGAGACAAAGTGTCTTTGCTCTCCTGAAACATGTTCTACTTTTCATTTCTCACTTCAGATATAAAAAAGCCATTTTTATCAGCCTCGCTGCTGGACTGGAATGTGGTTCAAAGGAAGATGCCCTGGAGCATTGTGCTGCTGCTGGGAGGAGGTTTTGCTTTAGCTGATGCAAGCGCAGTATGTCCTGACATCTGTTTTTCTCTGACTCAAAGGCGAACTTCCCTGGTTTGTTATTTAGTCCTGTATTACTGGGCATGTACCCTAAGCCAAACCCAGTTGCTAAGTTCAGATCTGGAGGGAGATCTAAATTGGCAAAAACCAAGGAGAGGTGAATGCTTGTGAGTCTTTTCCAGGAATTTTTGTTCTCTGCCCAAATTTATTTAATTTATCTTATCTCTTAGAGATTGCTGAGTCGAAGTTGGGATCTTAACTGTCTGGACAGTCCAGAAAAGCATCTTTTTTTAATTTCTGTAATCATCCCAGTCCCAGCCCTGGCTAGAAAAGTAGAAGTATAGATAACATTTGTCAGATTTTCAGAACCATTTGAGGTTTGTTTAAAGGTTAGGTATCTTCAGACTTAAAGCAAAACCACTGCTGAAGTGGTCAGAAGGAAAATCCTGGGTTGGTGCTGTGTTCATAAATTCACAGAAAAGGCAGCTAAATTCTCAAAACAGGAAGGAATCTTGAGGTGAACCATATGGTTTCCTTCATCACTGCTAAGATGCATCTAAATCAAAGCAAGTGTTAGCTATTAGTAGTGCAATACTTTGAGGAAAGTCATGTTCACATCTAAGTTTTGTGGCTAATTAGGTTTAAACCGTGGGGCAAGTTAAAGCTCTGGGCCTTACATTCATCAATATACATCACATATAAATTATTAAAGCTCCAGAGCATTAAAAACTATCAAGTCGGAGATATTGTAACCTGTTGTATCCAACTACTGACTGTTTCCTACAACAGAGCATTCATACAGAATCATAACCTTCAGAAACCTTAGAAAAATGTGCCAAGAGGCTTCTGGGCCATATATTAAGTATTTGCAATGGCCTCAAAAAATTATCTTGTTTAGCAAGAAAACCATAACTTTGTAACCTATGTGTGAGCAAGTATTTGATTTCCAGAAGAATCAGAAAAGTGGGATTCAGTTTTATGTCTTGTTGGCAAGGAGTTTCTTTTTGTTTTTGTGACAAATCACAACATGTACTTTCCTGGATGGTGTTTGCATAATTCTAGACTCCTTTAGCATTATTTGACAGGAATGTTGCCCATAACATGGCTTCCCTGTTTGTGAGTCAGGGGTTCTAAACCTCACTGAAACCCACATTTTTCTTGCAGAACTCTGGGCTCTCAGCTTGGCTGGGTCATCAAATGACTCCACTGGGGTCTATCCCACCATGGGCCATTGCAACAGTGGTCTCCCTTATTATAGCTGTCTTCACTGAATGCACCAGTAATGTGGCCACAGCTACCCTCTTTCTGCCTGTCTTTTCATCCATGGTAAGACTGCTTCTGTCCTGTTACCCTGTCAGCTGGAGAGTCAGAGTTACACTGGGTGGCAAAGCAATATTATATTCATTGCCTTGGATTTTGCTCCAGTGTACTTAAAAGGAAGCCAGGTCATGCCTTCTGTAAGATGGATGCCTTGGACCTGGAGAAAGTTAAGTGATAGTCACTTTTCCAATACAGATCAGCAAACATCAGTTATTTCTGGTCATTTTGAGCCATCAACTTAGAACTGGAAAAACACACACACACAAACCCAAACTAAAACAAAAAATCCGGCACTTTCTGTTGATGCCTTTGAATTATTAATCTTCACATTTTGTGCTAAAATACTCATAGTGGTAGGCCTGATTATTAGAAATGTGTCATTTCTCATAGGACACAGAAAAATTTTAAAACTTAGAGAAGAAAACCTGGTAAGTTTTGCTTCCTTTTCTGAGCAGAACTGAAACTCTGGCTTAAAGAGAAAAATAAGTTACTTTGTTCTTTAATTAAGAAAGGGCAAGCACTTTATTCTAGACTATTTCATCAAAGCAAAATTACCCCCATCAAGGTACTGACCTAATAATGACTTAAATTGACACTCAAGTTTTGAGTCCCCCAGAGTTTATATAAAGTCTAAGAGTGTCACTCCACGTGCCTAGTAATTATAATTGCCATTCCTGGAAAAAGGGTGGTCTGAGGTCAAAGAAAAGATTGTTGGGTATATTTGACCAGAAACCTAAGTTATATCATAGAACAAAACAAACAACATGAAAGCATCAAGTGTTGCTTTTAAGTATCATGGTACAGAAACAACAGCAAGTTATCTTTAAAAGCACATGTGGATTTCAGAATAAAATGTTTGTGAATTATTCTGGTGATATAATACAAGGAAACAAAATAAGCCTACGTATTTCAGTGGTCTAGGGTAAACTGATCCTTTGTGCTTTTCTTTTTGAATACCCTCAGAGTGATATTCTCTCCATTTCATTGCAGGCTGCATCTATTAAGATCCACCCTTTGTATGTTATGGTGCCTGCTACTCTCAGTGCTTCATTTGCCTTCATGCTACCTGTTGCAACACCACCAAATGCAATAGTGTTTTCTTATGGCCACATCCGTGTTTTTGATATGGTAAGATATCTTTCTCTCTTATCTAAAATTCTCTATTGCTGTCTTCTTGAAACATGGTGAGAGTTTAATTTTCTTTACAAAATACCAGGAAGCTCTTATGAGCTGTAAATACCAGTCTATGCCCCTCTCTTCTGCAGTGTTAATCTTGTGATAAACATTTGTATCTCTGAAGTAGCAGTTCTTTTCTCACAGGCTTTGGCAGAAATACAGACTGGCCCAAGTGAAATGAAAATCTGACAAGTCATAAGTCTCTGAAACTTGAAGGGTTAAAGTGCAGGCATGCCCTGCAGTGTTCTGGGGCTTTGGCGAGTGTCTAAAATCTTGTCTCCACTGGAGCTGAAAGCAGAAGGTAGCAATCAGTAACCCTTGGCTCTGGTCCTCTGATTTTCTGCCAGACCACACAGGGCAGGTTCTGGGTGGAACACACAAACATTACTGGGTTTCTAACTGGGTACTTCAGGAGCCCATAAGCTGTTCTCTAACTAATAAGAATGACTTGTTACAGATGCCATAAAGCTCCTAGACTGGTTACATATATAGCAAAGTGCTCAAAGACTTTGCACAGTGTGTTCCCTGCTATTTCCACCTAAGCAAAAGCAGAAGGCACTGGATACAACGGCTATTTCTGTGATTTATTTGGATGTGTTTCTTGTGTATGTACAAGTAGGTCTTGCTGCAGCTTGCTGTGCTGGTGTTTGGTTATTGTTGTTGTTTTGGATTTTTTTCCTCACAGGTTAGAACTGGAATAGTCATGAACATCATTGGAGTCTGCTGTGTCACACTGGCCATCAACACATGGGGAAGATCTATATTTGGGCTGGACACATTCCCAGCCTGGGCAAACAGCACAGCAAACAGTGAGCTGTGAAGAATTCATGTGTAAAACAAGGAAAGTACCCTTAGTACTCCCTATTGCCTAAAGACCTGCATAGAGTCTCATCACCACTTCAGATCCAGTGCTGGATTCTTGCTGCCTTCCAGCAGTCACACATCAGTTCAGGTTTACCAACCCAATCTTACTCCAGTTGTGCTGGAGCCAAAAGTGTTTGCAATTATACAACCTCATGTGTCAGGATCATAAGTAAGATCAAGTGATCCATTGTACCTCCAATCAAGGTCAAAAATTAGGATTTATCAAACTTTCAATAAAGAGAGGGGAGGCTATTGTATGAAATGGTTTGAACTATTATATCACTGATTAGCACTGAACATTGCACTCAGGCAGGGGCTGAACATTCCTTACCTATTCCTTGTATCTACAAGTCAACAACTGTACAGAGAAATCCCTGTTGTCACTTGTCTAGTGAAGAAGTGGTACATGATGTTATGTTATGTTTTAGTTGGGCCTCAGCCATGTTGTGGAATCCTTCCAAGTCAACATCCAACACACTTTCTCTTGCCTTGTTTTCACTTCCAAGTCTCACTGCATTTAGACACCTTTATTGAGGGTGGAGATAACATAATTCCATGCTGGTGGTCATGATTCAGCTGATATCTCAGACAATGATGCACTAAGGCTGGCTCTATGTTTCTTGCATTGTGGCAATTGGAGGGAAGGGAGCCTTTCCCTCAGTCACAGGTGTGATTTTATATGCCAACCAGTGTTTTCCAAGTGCCAGCCTGGAGCTGACCAGTGTTCCATGGGACTTCACACCTATTGCAGAAGTTCCTGAATTAGCCCCTGATGTGACTTATTATATATATAATTAACTCTGGAATTTTTGAGTGAAGTCAAGGTATGAGAAAGGCTCTAATTGATGACCTGGGAAAAACTTATGGACCCAGATTTTAGTGCTTGTGCTGGCTGACAGCAGTAGGAGTTGTCTTGTGTACTTTGGAATTCATGTCTTATGAGAAAAGTAGTTTGTAACCTATTTATGCCATTTCTGTTGCAGAAGTAGTCTACAGAATTATTGGTGTTGGGCTGAGTGTATTTTGTCAGTAGTATATGTATGCTTTTCCTTCAGCCCTGGGGATGGAGGTGGGTGGGAGGTAAAGCACTGTCTTACAGTGGGAAGATCTGTGAGTACAACCTGGAATTTTCTCTCAGATTTGCTGTGTATCCCCCATGCAAGTCAGTTCACCTCTTTTTTGCCTATTTCCCCTCCTAAAGAAGATGTGGAAGATGTGGAAGCTATCTACCCCACCAAGGTGGTGTGGGGACATAAGGGTCAAATTCTACAACCATAGTGATTTCCCACCTCATGATAATGGGTGCAAGATGTTAAGTTACAGAATCATAGAATTCTGTCTAGAAGATCTGGCATATAGCACAGTATTGTGTGTAGGATATTCAGTAGTTTGGTTATTAATGTGAATTTTCTTCATGGAATTGGAAAAATGCATTTTTATCTAGAATTGAGGGAAATACCCACAAAATGACCAAGTGCTTTTTTGAGCAGAAAACTGCTTCAAGGATTGATTCCTGTGCCTTTATCTTTTGTGCTCTTTTCATGGTGCTAAGCACCATAAAGTCCGATGAATATTATTCCTAGGTGCCACCAATGGCTCCCTGTCTTCCCAGCTGGCTACATGTGGGGCAGCCTCACACTTCTTCCAGGGAATGGTGAACCATGTGGATGAACACACTTCCACTTGCAGAGTCTATCTAAAGAAGAGGCCAGTTCTAGTGCCAAGAATTGACTTGCTCACAGATATTTGTCACCACCTGAAACTTATCGCAGTATTTTTTTTTAAGGAAGTGAAACAGTTGAGCACCTTCTGTCCTTTGGCATCACCACTGAATGCTGATTTGCATCTCTAGGTACCTAAATCCATTTGAGAAAGCAACTTTCTCTGCTTTCTGATGGACTTCACAGTGTGAGAACATGTTATTTTTCCAGATACATGGTGTTTGCTCTGCTCTGTCTAACAAGTAAGATACAGTGGAGCTTGCATGGGTAGATGATACTGACCGTGGCTATCTCAGTTCATTCAGACCAAAACTCCTGTAAAACCAGTTCCAGCTAAAAGCTGTAGGACAGTGTAGGACTTCACTGTCCTGTTTTCAGAAAAGAGTGTTCTGAAAGTTTCTTAAAGGGGAGAAATTGCCTTCTCCTTGGCTAGTGAAGAGCTTCACTCTGTTGCTGGACAAGGAAGCAAATGCTATTTTTATCAACAGCCACACAGGATAATTCATTGTCAGGAGTGCTGGGCCAGGAGAAGTGTGCATGTGGGGGTAATAAAGAGTGTTGGGTTTATTGTAAATGTGAAGTATTGGATGTGTCACCTCTCTGTACTGTTAATAGCAGTTTCTTTTTGAGACACTTTTATGACATTCTGTGGCTGATTCGTATTTAATTTAAATAGGTAGGTTGCATAATTAGAGCCTGGCAAATAAAACTTTCTAGAACTGCCTCCCCTCCTGTGTAACATAGTGGACCAGTTGTTTCTGCATTAGCTTCCCCCATAGCACAGTGTTGCCCCAGTAAGATGCAGGAAAGTACACGCTGTAGTGAATAATGCAAAGCAGAGATTTGGACACCACTCTTAAGTGTCTTCAGACCTGAATGTTGGTGGTTTCTCTTCTTTCATCAGCTAAGTGGTAACTCAAGTTTGCATCTCTGAAGATGCTCAGCTGGGACTAAATCAGGTAGCATATCCTATGAACTCTCATTCATTTCAGAGTAAAGGATTAGAAGAATTTAAGAAACTCAAGCAGTTTTTAAGAAAGAATGCTGTACAAATTTCCAATGTAACAGGCACTAATGGGCTTTTCTTCAGCATCAAGCATGCATGATGTCTCTTCCAGTGCCCTGAGTGAATACACGTTACTCACAGTGGACACTGCAAGGACAATTGCTTTGTGACTAGATCAGGTTTATAGCCCCTTCAGCTGCAGGACAAGTATCACAACAGAAACTTACTGGCATGGCATTTATTTTGTTGCTCATCAAGGGATGACTGCTTTAGATACAGAAGTTGTGATGGTCCTAAGGTAGTGGCATAGAAGAATCTGTTTGCCGCCCACTTTAAAACATGCAGCCCCAGCACCCACACAACACATGGGAGGATCCTCAGTGTGGGCTTTGTCAGGGCAAGTTATTCAGCCACCTTGAGTGAGCAAACAGTTCCCATTTTACGAGGGCAGAGTGTGATTCCTTCTGGTCAGTGAGTCTGTCATCTGGCCAGCTGGCAGCACAGCTGGCAGTGCCACCTCTAAGGAGCTAAATTAATTCTTTCTTATTTTCTGCCCACTCTCTGTGGATCTTTGGCTTTTCCTTTCTTTTCTCAAAATACCAATTTACAAAATACCAAGTTGCTAATGCTGTTTCTGCAAATATTGAGTGTCCCAAAACTGCAGCATTGTGATCGGGGCTGCTGTTGCATAGGGTTCCTACTTGGTCATGTACCAGTGTGCAAATTTGTTCCCACAGTGTACTAGTGCTTGGGAACGGTCTCACAATCAGGAATGAGTTCATGAATGACCAAACTACAAGAAAACATACAAAGGGAGAACAAAGGTATTTCCTGGCCATGTGCTGAACATCTAGATCTGTGAAATAGAGAAGAAAAGCCTTTCACTATTCTCTATATGATGAGGTCTCCAAGCTGAACAGCTTCTGATTTTTTGTTGTCATCCACTGAGTTCAGAGCAGCAGGTAGTACATTCCAGCTGAGTTCTGATCTCCCTTCAACTCAGTCTTTGGCTTATTCAGCCTTTGTTTTCCAGCTCAGCTGTATTGCCATTTGAAATAGCAATAATCTGGTTGTAGTCAAACCCAATATTTGCTGACAAAGTTGGAATTGGAGAGTTGGTGAAATTCATCCCAGAAAAAGAAATAGATCGCTGAATCAGTCCTAGCCAAAATGCAGCAGTGGTGCCTTAGCATCACACCTCTTCCTTTTTAGTAATGACATACCATATACATTTTTACGTACTTCATGTCCTTTTTTTTCCCCACAAGTGTCTGTGCTAAATCAAGAAGTGGGTGGTAATGAAACCTGAGCCCTTGGATGAAGCTGACAGAGTTTTCACAATGTTTTCCAGTGTAGGTGAATAATGTGTGACTTTAGACAAGCCTAATCAATCTCTGTGCCATTGAGCGGTTGTCAACACTTCTGTACCTTGCACCACAAGGCCACTAGTCTGCTGCAAGAGACTTGGGCTCAGCATTCGTCTGCATGGTTTAATGGCTGGGTGCTGATTCTCCTCTTCCCAGAACCATTGCAGTGGCAGCTCTTCAGTGTCAGATCAGACCTTCCCCTTTGAGTATCTTTTCTGGCCCCTGTGTAAAGGATCTCTGGCTCAGAGAGGGCTTGACATGCACTGCAGAGGGCCTCTGCTGGACAGGGAAATTCTGAGGGAAGTATAGCCCTTACCATTGGTAGCATAGAATAAAGGCAGGCATGCTATGCTGCCCTGAGGTGATTTGGGACTGCTTAATACAATGTTTGGTAGTTATATACAAACAGAGCTGACTATACTGAAACTATTTTTGCCCATTTAGGTTTTTCTGGAGCACTTAGTCAATTGCTGCCCATTCATTATAGTGTAAATGTAGATTTACATTTACTGTAGATTCTGGCCATAAAAAAGAGACTGTTTCTTCTGTCTGAAAATATGTTGTCCTTCCCCAGTTTACTTCAGTGCTTTATTTACCCACACAAAATTATTTCCCAGTTTTATTTGGCATATGGCACTTCAATGAGTTTTCATGAGCTGTTTCAGGCCAGAGTGTGAGCCTCATTACAATGTTCATAAAACATTTTTTATAGACAAACCATTTCCTTGAAAGAACTGAATGTTCCAGATACTAAATCTAATTTATTGTGGTTTCCTTTGTGAGCTATTATTTGAGAACAATAACTTGGGTTGGGTCTTAGCTAATATTTTAGAAAGTCAGCTGAAGATCAAATTTCCACCAGAAACAAAGTTAACAACACAACCTTTCAATTAAGGAATGATTATTCTGGAGGAAGTTTCTATTTTACTTCAATATTTTGCCTTGGCTATACAGTCAGAAATCAAACATAGGAACATATATTGCTCCTGGCAAATGTCTGACTTCAAATTCACCTGCTGTCCAGTCATCCTAATAGAAGCCCTACATATTTTTAACCAAGTTATTAATGAAAAACATAAAATGCTTTCTGACACATGACATTTAATCTTGAATTTATATTTGAATTCTAGTGTTTGTCTGAAGCTGGAGAAGTACCACAGTCACAGAAGTACCTGTGCCAGTGCCTTCAACAAACCAGTCTTTTTACACCAGTTCATCCAATTTGCAGCTTGCTTGAATGGTATTTGGCATCTGCAGATGAAGTGGTTCCACCATGATTGTCATTGGCTGCCTTCTGAAATGCACATTATCTGCCAGTTTCTCAACCTCAAAAAAGAGAATTTATGGAAGAGTTAAGCCTTTAATTAAATATGTTCTGACAATTGTTTTAGTCACTGAAAACTATGATCTTGTTTCTATTGAATTAAAATTATAGCATTGGAATAAAAAAATTGCAGACTTTGTGCTGGTTTGTTATAAATATAACATAATGCATACTCTGCTCTCTGTTATTTAATCATATTTGAAGCAGGATGCTATCCAGTCTACAGGAGCAGTTTTGCATTCTGTGGGCAAAATCCTGTTAGATGTTGTCCATGTTAATATCAGTTTGCATTCTATTCCAAAGCAGTGGGTAAATGGGCGAACAAAAGGGGATGTCTTGGGTTTCATGCACTGGCGTAAAACACTTCCCTGTTTCATCTCACTTGATCAGTTTTCAGTGATAAAATTGCCGGACCTTTTTTTCTCTCTGGTGTGAATGCACTGCACTGTGGTGTCACAGAGGATTCTTCTGCAGATTTCCCTCAGTGTTTATCCTCAAGATTCAACAGCATGCCAGACAAGACTATTTTCTCTTGTGTCTCATAAAACCTTTGTGGCTCCAGGTCCCAGAAGTGGCTTCATTTAAAAGCTGTGCCTCTATGCCAGGTCTAATGAGTTAAGATTAACTTACTTTCCTAAACCATCACATTTCTGGGCAGGCAACAGCAGTAATAGCAGTCTAGTCTCTATGAAAGGTGAAACTGAGGCAGTGATGTAATCCTATTTCTATGACAATAAGACAGATTCCTGGCTCACATTTATTTTAACATATATCCTGCAAGTTTGGCTCACCTGACATTTAAAAACAAAGAAAAAATCAAACTCTTCTTAGAGAATGTTCTCAGTTAGTATACTAAAATCCTGATTTTCAATTTTGTGGCTAGTTTTGATGGACAAGAATTGAGATGTTTGACTTAACTCGGGCAAACCTACATAGTAATTTGTTTTTGTGACCAATCCTTTTTTTAGGATTCTCTCCTCTGAAGTTACTCTTCAGAGTAACTCTTGGGAGAGAAATGCTGTTCTAGAATAGCAGGGCAGACACGTGGGATCTATTTGATCTCTTCTTTTAGCTCAAAGTCTGTATTTACTGGGGAGTGACTTGTTTTGCTTTGATATAGTAATAGTATAATAATAGTAGTATTCCACAACCACTAAAATGTTGTCTAAAAAAGCAACTTTTTTAATTAAGAAAAAACTATGCATGGATCCTTTTTATATGTTTTTTGTAATCCAGTTCCAAAGGAAAAATTCATACTGCATAGGAAAATATAGTATTATAGGAAATTGCTAAGTTAGATGCCAAAATTACTTCAACAAATGAAAAAAGGAAATAATTAAACAACAAAAAAGAAGGTCATTAGAAGAATTTCAGGTAAATCTGTAAAGATTGCGTCTACTGCTGCTGCTCACCCAATGGTTTAATGGTTTTACTCTGAGACAACTGGTTTCTAATTAATGAAGAATTAAGTACAGAGGTTGAAATAAATCTTCTTGGCCAACTGTAATGTCACTATGAAAAAAACCAAAAGCAACAAAACCCAACTCTCCAAAATTTGTTCAATATCCAATATTTACCATTAAACTTTAAATACAGTTTAGTATTTTAGGGTTGATTCACTCCATTTGCTTTTTCTCTGGAAGTGATGAACAGTGGGTTTGTCTAGAACAAAGCTAAAGTGAATGTTCTGCAAACACAAACGAAAGATCATCCTCTTTTTATCCTTCCCAGTTCAACGGTTATCTGCGGAAAAAGCATGTCTGGAACACTGACCCCAAAGCCACGTTCTAATGGCTCTGGGGCTGACTGGCCTCTGGCCTCAGGAGCTGAAGTCTCGGGAATGTCACTTTGTACTTGCACTGGGCCCCCTTGGCACAAGCAGCGCGCGTGTGACTGGGATTCAAACCCTCAGATGGTGAAATTCTGCAGGGCTGGAGGCTGCCGCAGGACGGGGCTGAGTGACGTCTTCAGGACAAAGCGATTAATGTAAAACTTAATGCTGGTCGTTTAAAAATACATTGGTTTGCATTTTAATGGTTTCTGAGTTCTTTGGGGTTTGCCATGAGCTGCAGCAGAGCACCGTGAGAAGGAAGGAATTTGTACAGTGCCATATTCAGTGTAGGGTTTATTTGGGTACTGGGATCTCTGAATATTCTTTCCAAAAGCAGCTATTCGGTGCCCTGCTGCTGTAACAAAACAGAATTTGCTCCCTCACCCGCGGGAGTGAGGAAATGGCGTTAGCTCCCAACAACCGAGTGTTTGCAATGCAGGCCCCCGCCTCCGCCCCGCCTTCACTTGTCTCCGCCTTCACTTGCCTCCGCCTCCGCCTCCGCCTAAACTGGTCATCGCCTCCGCCCCGCCTCCGCCT